>VWZW01004527.1:244299-262665 GCA_013397115.1 Edolisoma coerulescens
AGCATCCCGGGCTGTCCCCGCCTGTCCCTGTGAGCATCCCGGGTGTCCCTGCTCTGTCCCTGTGAGCATCCCGGGCTGTCCCCGCCTGTCCCTGTGAGCATCCCGGGTGTCCCTGCTATGTCCCGGTAAGCATCCCGGGCTGTCCCTGCCTGTCCCGGGCTCAGCCCCGCGCTGCTGCGGGGGCATGGACGTGCCGGTGTGAACGGGGCCGGTTTGTGTCCCGGCCTGGAATGCTGAGCTGAACTTGACTTGTTTGGGAGCCGAGCAAGTCAGGACCCAAACAGCTTCTCCAAGTGCAAAACAAACGGCTCCAAAAAACCCAAACAAGTAAAAAAACCCCAAACAAGCTCTTGAAATTTCATCTCCCAAGGCAAATCCTTTAATGTCAAGCAGTCAGTCCCAGGGTTTTTCTGGTGCTCATTATCACCCTATAAACTCCCTGCTAGAGGGATGTTTCCTGCCCGGGCAAGGGGGTTTGTCATGGAAAAGCTGAGCCAGCCCAGAGGGAGCCGGGCTCCCGTTGGGAAAACATCCTGGCATGGGCATTCCAGGGGCACTGCCAGGCTCGGCGGTGGCACAGGCTGTGCACAGACCGAGCGTGCCCCGGCTCACCCCAGGAGTGCTACATGCACGGCCATTGGGCTCTGGCCCCTCTGGTGGCTCTCAGCGATGTCGCTCTCTCACAGGGTATTAATTAATTAATTAATGGTCTGTCCCTCGTTGGCTGTTTGGTTCAGGCTCCCAGCGCCGATCACAGTGAGAGCACCCCGGGGAGCCCTTTGTTCCACAGAGGTGAAGAATTGTACCCACAAAAAGAGTTCCCCCTGCGATCAATTCCCTCTAACAACTTTATTGATTAGCTGCAGTAACATCTCCCATTTATTAATTATGAAGAAGATGTTCCAGTGATTCCCTAAAGTTAACTGTTGTGCTTTCCCTCTGCCCTCAGGCCCCAGCCCAGCCAAGACTGCCCAGAGTGGAGTTCCCATCCCTGGAGGGATTAAAGCTGTGTGGATGTGGCCCTTGGGGATGGGGGTTAGTGGTGGCCTTGGCAGTGCTGGGGGAACATTTGGTCTCAATGAACTTGGAGGGCTTTTCCAGCCTTTAGAGATTCCACAATTCTTCTATGCCCTCCTTGTTCCAGGACCCCAGAGCAGACACCTGGCCATGGATCTGTGTCCCTGCAGCGCTGGGACCAGGTGAGTGCTTTGTCCCAGATCCTCTGCGCAGGGGACAACCAGGATGTCTCCGTGGCTTTCGTTGTTTGGAATTGCTGACAGCAGAGGTGACAAATCCCAGTTGCTGGGACCAGGAGTCCTGCACACACAGGGAAGGGATGCTGGGGTGATTTCAACAGCCCCAATGAGAGATTGTCCATGTCCTTTGCTGTGGAGCTTTTCCAAGCAACGTGCCCGAATCCAGCCTGGCAAGGGGCTGCTCCACCTCTGCTCCAGCCTCAGGAGCCACCCCAAAACCCCACTGTCCCCAGGGCTGAGGGTGCTCATAAACCACCTTCACACCGTAAACTAAAAGGAGTCAAGCGAGGGCGAGGAAGCCCAGGAGCGAGCTGGAAGCAGGGCTAGGGGAGGGAAAGGAAGGTCAGAAAGAGGGTAATTAAGGAAATGCAGCAAAGAGAAATTATACAAGAGAGGATTAGAAACGTACAATTGGTGTTGGTACCCGGGGCCATAAATCACCCGCAGTGGGAAGGAGATGCTGAAGGAAGCCGAGGGTGATGCTGGACTGATTATGAGTTTGAAATATGGCACGTTGGCAAAAAATCCACTGCGATTTATCTTCTGTCACCGGCCATCCCGGGAAGGTGGCAGCCGTCCCCACACAGCTCTTCTGAGACTGAAACTCCGGCCCTGAATTGATTTCTGAGCTTGCCAGCCTGCGCTCGGCTGGAGCGGGTAACAAATAGCACAGGCAGGGAGAAATTAGGGAATCAGAGAGATCACAGGCACAGCAAAACAAATGGAGGGGGTGGAGGACAGGGATTTGGGTACCGCAGGCTCTGTGTACACCCTGTAAGCAACCAGAACCCCAAATAAGCCTTCAGCGTGGTGCCCTGGGTATGTAAAGGTTTAATAACTCAGATTTGCAGTCCTACCCACACAGAGCGATTGCCAGCCTGAGAGAAGGGCGAAAATCTATACTTTGAGCAAATATCTAGATCTAAAAATAAAGGAGGGATACAAATCCTAGCAACACAGAGGGGTTAGTTCAGAGGTGAATTAAATCTCTGGATTAAAATATGAGTGTGTGCTGTAATTACAAACCCGAGCCCAACCTCCCAACGCCCCTCCACGGGCACAGTGCAGGAGCAGGGCCGGGGCCACAGGGGACCCAGCCAGGAGGGCCTGGAGAGGGCTGGACGTGCTGCAGTGCCGGTGGGAGGCAAAGCAGGAGCCTGAGAAAAGCTCCAGAAGGATCTGCTGGCAGGAAGCACAAACCAAAAATAGGCAGTGGCAGGAATCAAGCCGAGAGTGGGGAAAATGGAGACGGCGATCAATACCTGGAGACCAGAAACACAGAGGATGTGAACAGTTTTTATTCCTGGCCTGTGCATCCAGGGGCTGAGCTGAAAACCTGGTTTCTCTTAGAGAAATCACAGGCACAGTGAAAAAATGTCTAAAAATGAAACATGCGAACGAGGACATGGACTGCGAGGTGTCCCTGTGCCTTTAGCGCTCCCGAGCTGCTCCCAGGGCCTGGATGGGGGTCCTGGCACAGGGAGGGGGACCCTGGGGCATCTCTGCCCAAGCACAAGGGCACAGCCCAGTTCAGGGATCTGGCAATGAGCCTCTGTCCCCAGACAGTGACTGCCTCCTGCTCCTGCTCCTGCTGCTGCCCTGAGGGTGGTGGGGGGGCACAGCCTGTCAGTCTGGGGGAGCCGGAGTGGATGGGAAACATCTGTTCTCCTGCTCATCCGTGGTGAGAACGGAACGAGCAGGGAAGAGCTCCGAGCTGGAGATGTGTCATCCCACAGAGAATAATCCCAGCACGGGGCCTGCTCCTGAGCACCTGCATCAGCCCCACTCCCACAGCAGGCCCAGACCTCCAGCCTGGGGTCCCACAGCCTCTCCAGGACACTGCACCGCCCTCCCCAATAGGAAAACTCCCCCCATTTCCTAAAAACATTAACCTAATTCGCCCTTGCACTTCATTTCCCCCCGAGAGCCTGGCAGCAGCGCAGCACCTCAGCTTTCCTGCTGTCCTACTTCCACACTGGCTCCATCTGGGAGACAAGGAGGTCAAGGGAGCGGCTCGCTCGGGATCGCCGCGGCCTCGCTGGCACGGCCGGGATTAGAGCCAGGGAGTCCCAGGGCTCAGGGTCTTCCCCTGGGCACGGGAGTCCTGCTGGAAAACAGATGGTGAGGAAAAATGATCGGAGGAGATTAATAATAACACTGATAGAAAACCAGATCGAAGGGATCAGGGCACAGCGGAGGGGCTGAGCGATAATTTGGTGCCTTGTGGGCAATGAGGAGGACAGATGCTTGCCTAAATTTGGGGATTAGATTTTGTAGCCTAAAGAAGATAATAAATGAAATGATTATGGCATTAAAGTGCCGGTCCCTGTGGACGAGCAGGTTGGGAAGACCCTCGGCATTAAGAGCCAGGGATGAGGGGACAGGTCAGTTTTAGGGCACCCTATCAAACGTCATCCCCTGACTGCTGAGAGCTGCTTTAGCCCAGGGAGAATTCCTTCTTCAGGGGATCCGTGGAGCATCAGACAAGGATCCTTTGGTCACAATTTTCCAGGAAAGTTCAGCAAAAATTGCCATTTTTGCTCCTTTTTGCCTGGCTCGTGCGTTATTTGGGCTTTGGGAAAGTCATGGCATTTTAGTGGGACAGAGTTCCAGGGGCATCTTACCGGAGCAGCTGGAAGGGCAAGGATGTGTGGGGCCGCCAAGCCCGGGCTGCACAGGCAGGAGCCCCCTCAGCTCCCACACCCAGAGCTGCCCCCAACAAAGAGGTGCTTTTGTTTCTGGGGACTTTTCCTGCCTTTTGTCCCAAACTTGAAGCCCGAGTGGCACCAGAGCTGAGCCAAGGTGCGAACCCCCCCTCCCGTTTAGGGGTGCCTGGGGCTGCCGGAGCTCTTGGGGCTCCCCCGCGCTCGGGAATGCCGGAGGAGGATGGCGCTGCCCCGGCTCCGGAGGGACGATCCCTTCATCCCTGCTTCTTCTCCCTGCCAGGGCAATCGGCCCGCGGGGATTGAGGCGGAGATCGGCGCTGCCCGGGGTCCCCGCGCTGCCCGTCAGAGCTCCACTCAAAGAGTCTCCCATGGAGAAGGGGCGAATGGTGGCCCCGAAAGATGAGCAGGGAGGAGGCGGCCCCAGCCGCTCCTCGCCGAGCTGCTCNNNNAGGAGGAGGAGGAGGAGGAGAGGGAAGTGCTTTACGAGGGGAGCCTCTCCTCTCCGAGCACAAATATCTAAAAACTATTAATTTCGGGCAGCAGCTAGGAAGAAATACATGAAAGGGAAATTGATTTCTATTTAAATGGTATGTTTTCATCACCTTTTTTCAGAGCATGAACATTCATCTCTGAGTACCTGTGCTAATTGATTTCAAATGCAATTCAACGCAATCACTGTAGAATAATAAATCTGGGGGCCAAGAAGGGGAAGGAGGGAGACCAGCACGGCTGGGGAGAGGGAGAGCCCACAGGGAGCAGCTCTGCCAGCCTGTCCCAGAGGCAGGAGGTACATCCAGCCTGGAAAAGGTGGGCACAATCCCATTACAGCCATCCTTTGGGGATCAGCGAGGTTTATGGATTATACAAAGGGACCTGCTAATCCTCATAAGCTCTCGGGGAGAGGGAGATTACCAGGGAGATGGGGCACAACCCAGGACAGGAGCTGAGCATCCCAGGGCTGGGAGGGGGCTGGTTTGGGTTGGGAGGGGCCTTAAAGACAATCCAGTCCCATCCCTGCCAGGGGCAGGGACACCTTCCACTAGAACAGGTTGCTCCAAGCCCCATCCCGAACACATCCAGGGATGCAGGGACCAGCAGGACCAGCAAGAGGAGGAGCAGGGCGGGAGTGGAGGAGCTGGGAGGACACCAGTAAAACCTGCAGCTGGAGATCCTGGCTCACGTGCGATGTCCCAGGAGGGCACCGCTGAGGAGACCACTCCGGGAGCAACAGCTCTGAAAAGCATCCAGCTTTTAGGTGTTTATCCTCAAATAAATAATGGAACATGATACCCAAAAAGCTGCTGTGGGAAAATGGGCTAATGGAAGCCCTGGGTAAATGTAGGTGAGGCAGAAGGGAGCTGCTCCTGCCTCAGCATGGGGCACTTGTAGGCAGATATTGCAGTGCTCCAGCCTGTTGTGGTACTCAGGGCTCGAAAGGAGGCTGGAAGCTGGGGGGAGAACAGAAAATAGCCATAAAAATTACCTGCAGCCAAAAAGACACTGCACAGCAGCCAGCTGAAAGAGCCTGACGTGCTTAGCTCATCAAGGAAAGAGGGGAAAATGCCCTGATTGCAGGATATGGGAACTTCTGTGGGAGCAATGATGGAATAACACAGCATCTTTAACCTGAGCCTGCTCCAAAAGGGAAGAGTCCCCAAACTGGAGCCGGGGGAGAGCTGTGGAAGCCCTTCCCCACCGACACGGGCACAAGCTCTCAGGCACGAGTAGGATTAATGAATGGGATTCCCAGGCCTTTGGTAAACGAGCAATCTGTGAGTCCAGTGGGGCACTGTAGGATAAAGCTCGATGGTGATATCCATACCCAGCCATCTCCCCATTTTCCCTGCCTGCTTTGGCTCCCAGCTAACCCCAGCCTTTTCACACAGCCTTGGGAAGGGGGTGCCTGTGAACACTGCCCAGAGTGGAGATGATGCTGCCAATTCTCTGTTCCTTTGCTCTCTCCGCTGCTGGGACTGAGACAGGCATTTTTGCTGGACCTTTCTGAAGCAGTTTTTATGGACATCATCTTTTTCCAGGACCTGTAACCTTGCCAGGGAGAGGGTTAGAGCTCACAACCCACCTCCAGACCACTTGGAGCTCTTATATTGATGCAGCTGGGACTGTAAGCAAAAGAAACCCAGTGAAATAATGGCCAGTGGACAGGCAGAGACCGTGGAAAGGATATTGATTGGAACAGGGTCTCTTTTCTGCACAGCACAGTGAGCTCTGAAGGGCTGAGCTTCAGGTAATTTCTAGCAAATAATGTGTTGTACACTGTTATTTGTGAATCCTGGAAATCAAACTGGAGCATCTAGGGCTCTTGTCTAACAAGTCCCTGTAGCTACAGCCAGTAGCTGGTGCCTTGGGAGAGGAATAGAGGCAGCAAATCGGAAATAAATCGGAATAAAATGAAACCCAGTGTGTTTGGCAGCGGTGGGACATCGGGGGCACCCCTGGGCAGCAGCACCTTCACGGGGTCGGGATGTAAACCCTGCCAGGAGAAGCTCAGGGAACCCGAGTGGAAGGAAGGTGGGGTGGGACACATGGCCACAGCCACGGCACAGCCGGGAGAGCAGCGGCTCCCTGCCATCCCTGCGCCAGGGAGACAAAAATAGATGTATTTATTTACATTTCCTTGGGCTGCCAGCACTTGCTGCTGAGGGATCTGGGGGCAGAACACGTCTGTCCATGGCAGAAGGGACGTCAGGAGCCCTGCCAGCCCCGGCTCGCAGCTCGGCAGCCCCGGCATCGCGGCTGGCTTCGCTCCGCCTGCCTCCCGCACGGGTAACAAAGAGATTCCAGCAGCGGTTCAGAGGTGGGGAATTTGATAAACTGGCTCATATTTTTAAATGAACAGATGACACTTCATCGTGGCCATGACAGAGGGCTCGGCGCTGCTTTACAGTAATCTATGCCTTCTTTAACACACGGCTGCGATCCCGGCCGCCGGCAGATGAAGGATGGAGGAGCAGGCAAAAGGTTAATAGAGCATTGGGCCTTTTTTAATTGAAAAAATGACTGAGGGACCATGTAGCAGAGCGAGCAGTAATATTATTACAGGCTGTAAGTACTGTTCCAGAGACTTACTGTTCATCTGGGAGCAGAGTAATGAGCACCGGGCTGGGGCTCCCGCCTCGGCCAGAATGCCGATGGCTCACCAACGGGAACCAGCTGCCTTGGAAAAGGGGCAGGATCGCCTAAATGTTTGTCTTGCTTTGCAACCTTTGAGTTTCTCCAGGAAGAAGTACCCTGGGTGGCTGGCAAAACTGATTCCTCCTCAGGATGCCTCAGCAGTGTCATACTGGGCTGGCATCGGTGTGCGAGGGGCTCCAGCTGGGCTGGGGCTTGTGCTTAGGGGCAGAGGCTGCAGGGAGCTGCCTGCTGATCCAGCCTGGGTGGCACAGGGAGTGAACCAGCCCGGCTCTGTCCATCTCAGGAAGTGACAGACCTTCACACCACCGTGGATGGGGCCCTGGGTTGCTCCCTGCTGTGGGTCTGGCACGGGGCTCAGCATGGAGCATTCCTGCACCTTGGCATCCCTGTGCCAATTCCTGCACTGGAGCATCCCTGTGCTGAGCATCCCTGTGCCAATTCCTGCACCGGGGCATCCCTGTGCTGAGCATCCCTGTGCCAATTCCTGCACCAGGGCATCCCTGTGCCAGTTCCTGCACCAGGACATCCCTGTGCTGAGCATCCCTGTGCCAATTCCTGCACCAGGACATCCCTGTGCCAGTTCCTGCACTGGAGCATCCCTGTGCTGAGCATCCCTGTGCCAGTTCCTGCCCCGGGGCACCCCTGTGCTGAGCATCCCTGTGCCAATTCCTGCCCCGGGGCACCCCTGTGCTCCTGCCGTGGGTGTCCTGGTTGGGATCCAGCAGAGACTCTGCTCAGCCCCGACATCGCGGGGAGCTCCGTGACCCCGCGGTGCCATCGGCCCCAGAGGTCAGGAACAGAGATAAATGGCACGTGGGAGAGCCCGCAAGGAGAGAGAGGCAGAGGGGGAGGAAGACGCCCCGGAGAAGCTGGCAGACAGGGCAAACGGCCTTTGAGCCCGCAGCGATGGGGGAAGCCCATCCTGGCAGGAGGCTCATCCCGGAGCGGGGTCAGTGCCCGGCTCAGCGGAGCGGCGGGGGCCCAGCCGTGCCGACCGGGCTAATTGATGAGGAATTGCCACCGGAGCGCTGTGTCATCCCCGGGAGCCGCGCTCGGGGCTGGGGGAGCGGGGCTGTTAAACAGGCTGTGGCGGCACTTGGGGCTGCCAGGATTTATGCTCCGCAGGAGCAGCTCTATCTGTCATCTGTGAAAAGCCTCATTTACAGAGAGGCTCCGTCAGGAAAGGCAATCAGCCTGGAACCTGCTACGCTGGGAATTTATAACTGCTCTGCCAGGGAGAGCTCATCCCTCCCTTCCGCAGGAGCCGCGGGAGCAGTGGCAGGAGCTGCGGGGACCTGGCCTGCCCCAGGAATGGGTGTTTGCTCCCGCAGGGAATCCCCAGCACCCCCTCCCAGAGCTCCGAGTCTGGAGCGTGAACGTGGGGCTGGGGACACCCACCCGTGGCACAGCCGGGAATGCTCCTGTTAGGAGCACGCCCCTGTCTCCAGAGGGCAAAAGGGAATTCTCATGGAAAAAGCAGGGGAAAGGGAGGGAGGGTTTGCCTTGCCCCTGGGCCCGGTGGTGCCCGGGGCTTTGCCTCTGGTGTGGAGGAGGATTTCCAGGTGTGGGAAACCATGGAATCCCAGAATGGTTTGATTTGGAAGGGGCCTTAAAGCCCATCCAGTGCCGCCCCTGCCGTGGGCAGGGACACCTTCCCCTCGGCCAGGCTGCTCCAAGCCTCTCAGCACAGCCCGGTGTGGATGTCTGCTCCTTCCCGGACCCCTGGGCCCCCCAGCAGGGCACAACCCTGCAGGGATCCCAGTGCCACTGGGAGCAATGGGTGATTAAGGAGGCACAGGCTCCTGCACCAGCAGAGCCCACACCAGTGCCGTGCTCCAGCCCTGCCATGATGGACCTCGGAATAAAGCCCTGACTGACGGATGGATGGCTAACATCATCATTTCTGCTGCATTTTCCTCCCCCGTGGAGGATGAGCTCCAGTTACTCCCATCCATCTCATTCTTTCAAGTCATCTTCATTCTGCAATTTCCCCTCACCCCAAAAAGAGTCAAAGATCGATCCATTTCTTTCCAATTTCAGCCGGGGAGAGGGAAGGAGCCCGGGGAGACGCAGAGGATGCCTTTTGCCTCCCCCAGCACGTGCCTGTCCGCATTCCTCCCCGTTCGGAGTGGGAGCACGGCTGGCTGGGTATTGATCCCTCCCTGGGAAGTGCTGCAGCCTGTGCCCTGACCTCCTGCTCACCTGCCAGAGCCGAAAACACTCGGCTCCGGGTCTCTGTGTGGCAGAAAAGGAGTCTCTTCCCTCAAAAAAGCAAAGGCTGTCCCAGCCAGGACAGCAGCCTTGGAGCCCAGCCCCTCCGCAGCAGCACAGAAAGGAGCTGGGAATAAATCCTGACAGGAGGAGGGTGGGCCCTGCCCACATCTGCAGTGAGCTGTGTTTGGTCTCAGCTGCTCTGTCCGTGGCCAGGTGGGACCCCGAGGATGGCAGTGGGGGACGTGGCACAGACAAAAAATGGAATTCAGACACCTACCATGAAACACTGCAGACCCAAAGATCTCTGCCACAGCGCGGTCACTGTCCCACTAAACCCACGCTCTGACACATCCCTGTTGTGCCCCTTGCCATGTCTGGTGACAAATCTGATTTTAGGTGTCATGCAGCAGGTGTTTAATTATCAGAGACAGCGCTCAATGGCATTTGTGTCCTGGGAGGGACTGGTTTGGATGCACTTTGGCTGCAGGAGCCGCTAGTGCTGCTTCCCAAACTCCCTCTCCGATAACAGGTGCTTTTACAAACATGGTTAAATGAGACGGATTCAAACTAGGCCTGGTTTTCCCACCTGATCAATAGATCTGAAAGGAATGATGCCAAATATCTGGAGTTATTGTGCAGCACTGATGGCTGTCAGGACAACGGGCAGAGCAAAGACAAATACACACCTTTGCCTCGGTTATTACTTTAAGCCCTTTATTATCATTATTACGGGTGATTAAAAATCCCATTAATCAGATGCTAAACAGATTAAGCCCTATGAATTAATTTTCTGGAAATAACTAAGACAAACATTCTGTGCAGAGCTCATTTAATGAAATAGAAGCTGTTTATCTGCAAAATTAGGGCTTGAGCATAGCTGAGCTTCGGCTGGAAAAATCCAGTACGGTGTGGGCACGGCGGGCGCAGGCTGGAGCCAACGCCGATTTTTTACCCATTCTAAGTAAAAGAAAAATCTTGCTGTAAGTAATTTATGATACATTACACAAAGAGCTCGTTAGCGAGGCCCACAAAATAAAATTACAGTCAGTTAGGAAATAATTCCCTGATTTAGTGTGCAAGGAGAGGAGGCTGAAGGACAGTGTGCTGCTGATGGGAGCGCTGAGCTCTGCTGTTCCGCTGCCCAGCTGCGCATCCCTGAGCAAGCGGGGCCTCCTCCTGCCCTCCCTGCACCACCCCAGCAGACCTGACACATCTGGGGACGTGCTGGGAGCAGCAGCAGCAGGAGGGCCTGGAGGGGAGATTTCGGAGTTATGTTTTCTTGGAAGCAATCTCATTACTGTGTTGGTTCATTAGCATGACTAATTGCTGACACTTTTTTACTGACTGTATCACGCAGTTCCACCTGCTGCTGCGTCCAGACAACTTTGGGCCTGTTCTGCAATGGGGGCCGAGAAGGATGAGCTGGGAGGAGAACCCTAAGGTTGAATTAAGAATGTAAGGCATCAGAATATAAGAGATGAATAAAAAGAAGATGTCCTCTGGTGTGTTAGCAAAAGGGGTGAGACCTGGAGCCCAAGAGAGGATTTTGTTCCTGGTTTATGTGCACCCCGGCACTACCCACAGCCTCCACCATTTCCCTGCGAGCAGGAGGCAATTGGGAGCCAAGATCCCTGGAAAACCATTTTCTCCTACTAACAGTCAAATAAGATGGCTCTTACCAGCTTTGCCATTAATGACAGTGATACAGGAAATGAGCATTAATTGATTTTTCACCACCACCTTTCCCTGCCACGATTGTGGAGTTGCCTCTGAGTGCAAAATATTGGGACCAATGGGGTGAAAAAGTTTCACCTATGGTGAAACAAATACGAGAGCCATGGGGCTGTGGCAATGTCCTCGTCCTGAAATGACCCTGCTGTTCCTGCCCTGTCCCAGCCCTGGGCTGACCAACATCCCGATCTCCGGGCATTGCTCTGGCTCACAAAGCTTTTGTGTCAAAAAGGAGCCCAGTGTCCAACCCCTAAAGCATGGCCAGGGCCAAGTGCACCTTCCCTTTGCATCCATTTACAGCCTCCCCCAGAAAGTGCCTGTGGAATTGCTGTTTCTTGTGTCTGTTTCAATAAATGGGTGTGTTTGTTATTGCTGTTGAAAGTTCCGTGTTTGGCCTTTTTAAGTCATTTGATTAGGAAGTAGAGAGAATATTTTAGCAGCAGAGAAGGCTCTCACAATCAGCACTAGGAGGAATAATCCAATTTTCTTGGCAAAGAAGGGCAAGGGTCTTCCTAGGAGGTCAAAGCTCCCTTAGCACAATTAGAACTTTAATTAATGAAATTGGTTGAGCCTCCACCAGCAGAAGCAGCATGTTTGTGGAGCTCTGGGAGTGGAGACAGCAGCTCCCTGTGCCACCGGCTCTCCTGGGCACACCCCGGGCCCCCAAATGCCCCCAGACCTCACCGTGGAGGACATTTATTCCAGAGATGCAACTTTGGGGCTCTTGGTTGAACATCAAGAGCCAGATTGGGCTCTCCAGCAGCACTGTGAGGAGCGGCACGACTCGCGGTGTGTCGTGCTGTTCAGACATGCTGTCTGCAATTAATATTGCATAATGGCCTCCTGATTCCTAAATTATGTATTTCTCCTTCTCAGCATCATGTGGCTTTTTTACAGGGTTAATTATTTTCCATCATTCTGCCTTTAGCAACAGTCGTCTTAATTAAGGGGGCCAAGTTCCGCTCTCATTCCTGCCTGGCAGATCCTAATGAAATCAATGGAGCCGTGTGGTGTAAATGGGAGGGACGCCGGCCATCCAGTAAAAATAAAACGTTCCCTCTCTTGTTGATTAATGCATAAAATTAACCCAGGCCTAATCTCCAACTCCTGACTGAGTCAATCACTGCAGAGCCCCCTCTCGGGGCGGCTTTTCCGTGGGCAGTTCTGACCTTGCTCGTCCCCTGTGCACAGCAGCAGCACTCTGACACCCCAGCAGCAGGGCCTGGGTGCCCTGGCTCTGCTTTTAGAGATCAGAAACACGGCAGAAGTTTGCAGCAAGACTCCAAGTCCCCGTCACCTCCCCTCCCGCAGCTCCAGACAGGCCTGAGCCAGGGGTCCCTGTCCCCGTGCTCCTGGCCAGGGCTCTGCCAGCAGGCAGCTCCCCCAAAGCCAGTGCTGTTCGCTTCCAGGGATCAAACACCTCGGGGAGGAAGAGGATTTAAAGCAGCCCAGAGCCCCATCCCTGGCAGTGCCCCTGGGCTCACTCCCTGCCTCTCCCCGCTCCCTCAGCTGCTGGCACCAAAAGGGCTGATCCCCAGCTATTCCTCCCTGGCTCGCATTTCCTGACAGCCCAACATTAAACCAGGCCCCGGCAGCCATGCAGGGGAGGCTCCAATAAGTGGATCCACATGCAATATTCATGGCTGGCTTCAGAATAGTTACAGATCCATCACACTTGGCAGCGGGATGGGGATGGCGTGCGCTCCTAATGCTGGGCTTAAGCACCTTCTTGAACCCAAGCCCTGAGGATGGATGAGGGCCTGGAGCCGGGGGTGCCGGCACGGTCCCACTGCTGGCGTGTCCCCATCTGTCCTGTCAAAGCCCCCTGCCCGCTCCACAGTCCCCCTCTCACCTCAGGGAAGCCCTGGAAAGCCTTTGGGGACCTGGGCCTGTGGGCATCCCCGGCCGCCCCGTGATCCGCTGCTCCCACACCCAGCTGGAGCCTGGATAAAGCCCCCTCAGCGCAGGGAAAACAAGGGAGCCACCGGAGCTTAATTCCCTCACTCCGGGAAAGGTTTGTTTACCAGCTTCTGGCCAGCACCACGTTGCAGCTCCGAACCTGATCTCATCCCCCAGGATTAATTTTTACACAATCATTCCGCAGTCTATGATAATCACTCCATAAAAAAATGAAGAGATTTGGGATTTTTTCCAGCGCGGAGGATTAGGTCTAAAGACAAGTAATCTGCAGGAAGCTCAGCTGCATGCACACCACTAATCGCTCCCTTCTCTTCCCAGCTTTAGCCCTTTCATCAGGATTTTCCACAGTGGGGCTGGCTGTCCTTGCTGAGGTTGGCTGACACGGACAGGCAGACACATCCCGAGGGATACAGCCGTGTGCCAGCCCACGGTGGGCCACGACAGCAGCTTAGGCCAGTGGCAGTGCCATGAATCCCTGCGGTGCCATGAATCCCTGCGGTTCCCTGCATCCCTGTGGTTCCCTGCATCCCTGTGGTGCCCTGCATCCCTGCAGTGCCATGAATCCCTGCAGTGCCATGAATCCCTGCGGTGCCCTGCATCCCTGTGGTTCCCTGCATCCCTGTGGTTCCCTGCATCCCTGTGGTGCCCTGTATCCCTGGGGTACCCTGCATCCCTGTGGTGCCCTGTATCCCTGGGCTACCCTGAATCCCTGTGGTTCCCTGCATCCCTGCAGGGCTGGAGACATGGCTGGGCTCATCACCTCTTTCTCCACCACAGAGAGGAGCCTCTGGAGCAGGCTCCTCACTCTGGGATCTCTCCAGTTTCCTTGGGAAGGAGGTGAAGCAATTGGCACGGGAGGCATTAATGCAGCGCCACAAACCAGCTGGTGGGATGGTTTTAAAATGTAATAAACTATTAAAAGAAAATATGAGCTTAAATCCTGAAGCCTTTAGTAAATTCCTGGTGGTTTAACTAGGTGAAGAGTGAATAATAACCTGGGAACTGGCAATTTCCCCATTCCAGAGGCAGCTGTCCCTGTGTTCTCCTGAGCCCCCAGGAACCTCCTTCAGCTGCCAGCCTTGCCAAGCCTGGCTTAACTAACCCTGGTCCTGCACTAAAAGCAGCAGTGAGTGGAGGAGGTAGCACACACACACACCAATCCCTCCTCACGGGCACGCCAGGACTATTCCCATTGTTTCCCCCTGAGGCTTGGGACTGAATTCCCAAACAATCCTGATGGGATATGACCACACGCCTGGGGCTCAGTGGGCTCCTGGCACTGCCAGAAGGGCGAGAGCTCACAGGCTGAGAGAAAACACTGCACGTTTTAGAGTCAGGAGGAGAGACGTGCCCGTTGTGCCCAGCAAGCGTTTTTCCAAATATAATTAAAATAAGTACATCTCTGGGACCGCTGTGACCACAGGGATAAGGATGCAACGCCAGGTTTTTAAAACAAAATAACGTAAGCACTTAGAAAAGGACTCGAGCAGACTTTGGGTACTTATGTTCAAAATAATTGTCCCAGGAAACCCGATTCAGCAGCCACCCAGGCTGAAAGCACTTAGGCACACGCGGGCAGGCGTTCAACAAAGCATTTAGTGACCCCGGCGCTGCATCAGCAGGAACGCGGGGCTCCGGGCCGGGAGTGACTCAGGGAAACCGCGGGGCTCAGGCGGACAGGGTCCCGCCGGGGGCGGCCGCGGTTCCACCGGGGTCCCGCTGGGATCCCGCCTGGTTCCAGCCTGAATCCTGCCCAGCCCTCGCTGGTCCCACTGGGATCCCGCCTGGTTCCAGCCTGAATCCTGCCCAGCCCTCGCTGGTCCCCCTGGGGTCCCGCCTGGCCCCGAGCACCCACGGCAGTGCCCCCCGTTTGCCGCTGGCTCCTGCCTCTGTGGCTGCTCCCGCTGCGTTAAGGGCCGGGATGTGAGGGTTCCTCAGCCCAGCAGGATGTCCCAGGAGCCGCAGGAGCTCGCTCCTCACACCATTCCTCTGGGAATACCTTTGCAGCCCAAGCGGAGCCGCTGCAATCCTGCAGCCTCGGCTGCTAAACGCGGCTGAGGAGGGAGAATGCTCGTGGTAACAAATTCATGGATCTTCACACCCCAGCAGGCTGACAAGCACCTGGTTTTAAAGAGACTTTAAAACCACTTTGAGCGCCGTGAGGCAGACTGAGACCCTTATGCTTGGAGACCCCAAACACCAGCCTCAAAGGAGGGAGGGAAATTGCAAAGATAGCCTGGAAAAAGTGGATTTCAGTGGGGCAAATCTTCAAAGTCCAAGTTTCCTGTATTGTTATAAAGACCGTGTCCCATTTCCATGAATAAGTCAAAAAGTGGGAACCTTTCCTAAGCACACACCCAGCCTGACAGGTGTGTTGGGATGCAGAGTGGATTGCTGCTCCTGGCTCCTTTTATGTGGTGTGGTCGTGCTTCTCGATGGGACCCATCCCTCCTCCACTGCAGCTGCTCTGATCCTCATCTGTTTCAAACACATTTCTTCCCTTCCTCAGCTTTTTCTCCCAAAAACCCTATTGGATCCATCTGATGGGTATTTTCTTATTGGCAACAGGCTGCTGGCCAGTGAGGGCCTCTGGAGCGCTCCCCCTGCCCTGGGCACAATGCCAGCGCCGCTCCAGTCACAGCCAGACCCTGTCCCTGTCCCAGCCTTGCTCCCCACGCCCACCCCCAGCTCCGTGGCATTACACCAAGCTGTGCCAGCAGTGCCCTCCCTGCTGCCCGGGTGGCTCTGCCCCAGGACAGGGTGTCCGTGGGTGCCTGGAGAGCGGGGTCTGTCCCACTGCCCAGCTGAGAGGTTCCACACAGAAGGCACATTCCTCCCTGGAGAGCCTCAGATCTCAGCTAACCGCATTTCCTGCCGCTCCCACTGCTGGATTTTCCTGGCTTAAGGGCCGGTGTTTGTCACCAGCTGAGGGCTCGGTGCAGCCGGGGCTGTCCCAGGGCCGGTGGGAAGTTGCTGGCAGCACGGGACACGTCCGTCCGAGCTGCCCCTTGTCCTCAAGGCAGCTTGCAGAGCACCCTGTGAGCGGTGAAAACACGAGCTCCCAGCCCACCGCTCCTCTGGAGCTGCCCACAGCCCCGAGCTGCCTAATTGAGGCAGGAGTGGTACCTGGGCCTCCCCGCTCCTGCCGCAGCCTCCGGCGAGCCGAGCTGTGTCAATTACAGGAAAATCAATGAAGATACTGTTCAGGACTCCTTTTCACCATTCAGCACGGATGATATCCTTCACTTTCTAGCACTGATTCATTTACTTTCGGCCTCTCCAGGGGCTCCTGACATATTGCTATCTCTGAAGAATCTGAAGCAAGAACTGCCTTTGTTTCCACTGCAACTTGTTGGCGGGGCTGGGGCTCACGGCGGGTCAGGGGAGAGGCTGCGGCACACGGCAGGGTTTAAACATTTCCTACCAAAACACCTTCCCAAGGTCCTCCCAAATCTCTTTTTGCATGGGCAGAATCAGGGGAAAAATGGGTCCAAACATGGGACCAGAGGGCCATCGATGTCCTTGCTCCAGCTCCAGGCTGCTCCAGCTGAGCTGCCCCCAGAGCAGTGACACTGCAGCAGTGCTGCTTGTCCTGCTGGTCAGGTTGGACAGGGCTGGGAGCAACTTGGTCCCGTGGAAGGTGTCCATGGCAGGGCTTTGTAACTGAATGGTCTTTCCCAGTCCAGCAGCTGGGAGCTCTCCTGCCAGAGAAGAGCCAGGAGAGCGGACAGGACTGTGACACCAGGGCTGCGCAGTCTCACTCTGGGGTTTATTCCCAGCCCCAGGACTCAAGGTCAGAAACTACAGGAGACTAAATACTAAATGTTACAGAGCTGATTTCTAAAATATTCGAAGCAAAAGTCTGCAGTTGGTTTATGGTGGGAAGCCTAGGATTTCCCTGGGACAGCACTGTCCATGCTGAAGCTGGGGACACCATGCACGGGGTGGACAATAATGGACATCAGGTGACAGTCACGTAAAATGCCAGTGTGCTGTGTCAAACCACTGCTATTTCCTGCACTCCCAGCCTTTTCTCTCTCTCCACCAAAGCCACAGGCATCCCGCAGGAGTGGCATACAGACCTTGGTCCGTACTCTGGCCGAACTCCCACTGCAGGCTGAAGAACCACACTGATGCAAACCCCAACCCTGCGAGCTCCTCATGTTCCCGCTCTTCAAAGAGAGCTCCGTGCATGGAGAGCGGGCAAGAAATAGCCCAGAGCAAGGACAGGGCTACAAAGACAGGATCTATTATTTATGAGGCACTTCAGTGAACTCGGGGCTCGCAGGCAGAGCGGGCTGGGGGGGGTGCTTTGTGAGGGGAAAAATGGAGTTTGAAGAAACACTGAGAGTGATGCAGCATGCATGGGTCGTGTTCATGAGAGACATCCCTGGGAGTGCAGAAGGCTGTCTTGGAGTTCACGTGGGATTTGCTCTGTGGTTTAGGGGGCAGTTTAATGACCCGTGCTCCAAACACCAGGCTTTTAAAGAGCGAGGGGTCTTCCAAGCCAGCACGGAGTCTGCACTGCCCAGCACAGGCTCCCACAGCTCCATACATGCCACCCATGATCTGTGTCACAGGGAAATGGGAGCCATGCACCCACCCAGACACGGGTCCCCAGCAGAGGCACAGGTCCCCAGAACAGGCACAGGGTCCCCCAGCACAGGCACAGGTCCCCAGCACAGGCACAGGCCCCCAGAACAGGCACAGGCCCTCAGAACAGGCACAGGTCCCCAGAACAGGCACAGGGTCCCCAGAACAGGCACAGGTCCCCAGAACGGGCACAGAGTCCCCACCAGAGGCACAGGTCCCCAGCACAGGCACAGGTCCCCAGAACAGGCACAGGGTCCCCCAGCACAGGCACAGGTCCCCAGCACAGGCACAGGCCCCCAGAACAGGCACAGGCCCTCAGAACAGGCACAGGTCCCCAGAACGGGCACAGAGTCCCCACCAGAGGCACAGGTCCCCAGCACAGGCACAGGTCCCCAGAACAGGCACAGGGTCCCCCAGCACAGGCACAGGTCCCCAGCACAGGCACAGGTCCCCAGAACAGGCACAGGGACCCCAGAGCAGGCACAGGCCCCCAGAACAGNGAGTCTGCACTGCCCAGCACAGGCTCCCACAGCTCCATACATGCCACCCATGATCTGTGTCACAGGGAAATGGGAGCCATGCACCCACCCAGGCACAGGTCCCCAGCAGAGGCACAGGTCCCCAGCAGCCTGGGCCCCCCATGACTGAGCCACGCTCAGCCCTGACGTGCATCCAGGGGCTCCGTAGGACCCCTGCAGCCCCGAGGCTCCAGGGGGGTTCCTGTGGCTGCCAGGGTGGGCCATGCCAGGCTTTTGGGGGGTCACTTGGGCACCCCAAGGCAGTGGGAAGGGTAGTCTGGGCACCTCAGGGTTGCTGGGGGCACGCTGGGGATG
>VWZW01004527.1:263925-274356 GCA_013397115.1 Edolisoma coerulescens
GTCTCCAGTGTCCCCATGTGTGTGCATTGGGTGTCTCCATGTGTGCTGTGTGGCTGTCCCCATGTGTGTGCATGGCTGTTTCTGCGTCTCCATGTGTCCCCATGTGTGTGCATGGCTGTTTCTGTGTCCCCATGTGTGTGCGTGGCTGTCCGCATGTGTGTGCATGGCTGTCTCTGTGTGTCTCCAGTGTCCCCATGTGTGTGCATTGGGTGTCTCCATGTGTCCCCATGTGTGTGCGTGGCTGTCCCCATGTGTGTGCATGGCTGTCTCCGTGTCTCTGTGTCCCCATGTGTCCCCATGTGTCCCCATGTGTCCCCATGTGTGCCCATGTGTCCCCATGTGTCCCCATGTGTGTGCGTGGCTGTCCCCATGTGTGTGCGTGGCTGTCCCCATGTGTGTGCGTGGCTGTCCCCGTGTCTCCGTGTGTCCCCACGCGTGTGCGTGTTTCAGTGTCCATGCCCATCTCCAGGTCTCAGTTTGCGCTGAAGTTCCTGGACCCCTCGTTCGTCCCGATCACCAACTCCCTGGGCCAGGAGCTGCAGGACAAGCCCTCCAAGTGGGCCTTCAACCGGAGCGCCTTCGCCCACCAGAGGTGAGCAGGCAGCTGGGCACGCCCGGGCTGTCCCCCTTCCCACAGGGAGTTACGGGAATGCAATACTCTGCTAAGTACCCTGAGCTCCGAGGAATTTGCCAGCGGCAAGAGACAAAGGCTGAACCAGAGCTTTTCCCCAGACAGTTGCAGCTCCCCTGGAAGACTTGATTATTTCAGAGCAGGACACCAGGATGCAGCACACATTATTGTACCAGAACGTGACCCAGTTTCCTGGTGTGCAAGTAGAATTGCCATTACTCCAGGATAAATAGCTGTGGTTTAAGACTGGAAACACTTCGGGCTGTAACAGCCATGAAACGCTGTGTTCATGGAGGCCAAAACACACACACAGAAACTTCCCAGCTGCCGGCAGCTCCGAGCAAGTGCAGCGCTGCTCCTGCCTCCAGCTCCGCTCCGGCTGCGGGGGCAGGCACAGAGCTTTGTACTCTTTGTACATACATCTAGTTGCTGATTACATACATTAAACTTTTCTATAAAAGAAAATAAAACCATGTAGCCATTTAAGACAGCACTGCCATCTTGGATGGTAACTTTGTCCTGACAAATGCCTGCTGGTTTAGGGACCGGCTCGCGACTCTGCTCACATGTCCCACCTGGGGAGCAGGAATCCAGCTCTGTGGCCAGGCAGGATGGGGCTGCTGCACCTCTCAGTGCAGAGTTTGGGCTTTTCTCCTCCCTTCAGGCCACTGCCCAAGGACAGCAGGACAAGTAATTCCCTTCCAGTGCTGCCACATGCTGCCCTCAGGAGCCGTGGGCTACAGAGAGGAGGTGGCACTTTGTCCCATCTCTTCCCCAGGACCTCCCAGGCCATGTGACAGTGGCCACCCTCAGTGTTGCTCCATCCCTGGCACCAGCAGCTCCATCAGCCTGTCCCTGTGCTACCCCTCTGATAATTTTAGCTGATGCCTCAGGAGCTGCCTTTGCACTTGTCCGTCAGCCAGAACCCATAATTAGGGCACCCAGTGGGACTCCATTAATGCTCGGACATTGGAGGATGCGAGCTGGAGGAATGGTTGTTTGTTTTCCATAAGCATAAGCAAATAAAGTCCTATTGGGTTTCTAATTTTATGCCTTGCAAGGGAAATTCCCAAGCAGGGTTGGTTTTGTTTGCTTTGTAAGTATCCCTAATAACCCTTGTAAAAATGCTTCTGTGCTTGCCCAAATATGAATTAAGGAACTATGTTTGCATAGATGGAGACAGCGACTGTCGCTTGGTTTTGTGATTGGAAGCTTGTTAATGAGAACATAAATAAATAAATATATATATATATATATATAAAAATTGTCTCCTGTTAATTCAGCTGGATACCCTGGGTTTGCTTCACGTGCCCTGTGGCTGCACCAGGAATGAAAGGCACACACAGCCCCAGCAGAAACCTGTCCTCACCCTGCTGCCTAGGTGCAGTGCACACCCCACAGCTGGGTGACCGTGGGGGCTGTACTGGGAGCTGCACCCCTTGTCCTAAGCAGCCAATCCCATATTTAAATCCTGACAGTATTCCAAGAGGCACAGGCACAGCCTTAGCTGGCGTCAGTAGGGACCAGCCGGTAAAGCCAAGTGGAGCTCTAGGTGAGGAGCCAGCTCCCTCATTCCCATCTATTTATATTAATTTAAAAGCCGTTGCACCCTGTTGCTCAGGAAACTACATTAGTACACTTTAAAAAAAAAGGAAAAATATAAGTCTAGGTGGAAAACAAATCCACTGCAAAAAAAAGGGGAAATAGAACTCTATGTTTTCTGTTATTTTGCTCTTGTTTTAGGCAAGAAATCCTTCAGCATGTCGACGTCATCAAAAACTTTTCTCTGACCAAGAGCAGCGTTCGGACTGGGCAGCTGATGCACTACGATTATTCCAGCCATAAGTACGTTTTCTCCATCAGCAACAACTTCAGGTCTCTGCTTCCTGACGTGTCTCCCATCCTGAACAAGCACTACAACATCTGTGCCGTGGTGGGCAACAGCGGGATCCTGACCGGGAGTCAGTGCGGGCAGGAAATCGATAAATCGGATTTTGTCTTTCGGTGCAATTTTGCTCCGACCGAGGCCTTCCAGAAAGATGTTGGAAGGAAAACCAACCTTACCACCTTCAACCCCAGCATCCTGGAGAAGTATTACAACAACCTCTTGACCATTCAGGATCGCAACAATTTCTTTTTAAGTCTGAAAAAGCTCGATGGGGCCATTCTTTGGATCCCCGCTTTTTTCTTCCACACATCGGCGACAGTCACGAGAACACTGGTTGACTTCTTCGTTGAGCACAGAGGGCAGCTAAAGGTCCAGTTGGCTTGGCCAGGAAATATCATGCAGCACGTTAACAGGTGGGTGCCTTGCATTTAACTGGACAAATACATCTCTGTACAAATACACCTCTTAACTGACTTTCCCCTCATGCCTGATGTGGTAGGCACAATCTGGCAAGTCAGGACCGCTTGTTTTCAGAGCCACTGCAGTTTTGTGGTTGCTTCAGAACATCCTTCAGTTGTTTCTGAACAGATTGGTTCTGACCCACCTGCTTGTCTCCCCAGGTACTGGAGGAACAAGCACCTGTCCCCAAAGCGGCTGAGCACAGGTATCCTCATGTACACCCTGGCTTCAGCCATATGTGACGAGATCCACCTGTACGGATTCTGGCCCTTCGGCTTCGACCCCAACACGCGGGAGGACCTCCCGTACCACTACTACGACAAGAAGGGAACCAAGTTCACGACCAAGTGGCAGGAGTCCCACCAGCTGCCTGCAGAGTTCCAGCTGCTCTACAGGATGCACGGTGAAGGACTGGCCAAACTCACCTTGTCGCATTGTGCCTAAGAACCTAAATCTTGAAGTGCCAAACGATTGTCTGAAAAAGTGCCCAAAGCCAAATTAAACATTCTTCAGATAGAATTCTAAGAAGGAAACAAACCCGCCCAAAAATCTTTTCCATAATTTAAAGATGCTTTTTAGCCAGTGCCCATCCAGGGGTTTCAGCGTATTTAGCGGTGCAGAAGCTTTTATCACATTCTGTGGATGCGATTTGTGCAGCTGCAAAGTTGAAACATTTTGCATTTCTAGATAAGCCACTCAGTTTGTTTTAATATCTCTTCATATTTTAGCATTCCACTAAATGGCCTAAATCTCTTCACGTTATTGTTCCTTCCCATTAGAGCTAGAAATGCTACTTTTAAAAGGTTTTGCTTCTTTTGTATCTGTTGCTCTCAATAGCTCAGTGTTGCCGTGGCCGACGGAGGAAGCCACTCGGGATTCCAGTGCATCGTCACACGCAAGTTCCTCAGTGTGGATCCTGATTTCCACTGCTTGGGTATTTTCCTATTTACTGAGTTTTACATTTTTTAAAGAATAACAAGAAGAAGGTCACAAAGTGGCTCGTACCTTAGCTAGGTGTTTATATCACTCTTGGAATACTTCAGTGTTTTAATTCCATTTGGGACAGATCCTAGTCCAGACTAGACAGGCTGAAGCATGTTCATTCCCATCCATCTGATACTATTCTGTCATTTGATTTCAAAGTTAAACCACCACCATAAATGGAATTAGGCTGCTCTGGAGACATATTGGGTGAGAAAAGCCCCAAATCCTGTCCCTCTGCTTGGGCAGGGACTGGCAGGATGGGCAAAAATGGAAGCCAGGAGCTGGGACTTTTAAAACTGGTTTTTGCAGGGAAGTGAGCAGAGCTGGAGTGCAGGGAGGAGGAAATGCATTACCAGATTTGCCCATTTGTCTCTAACTCACCAGTCAGGCAGCTGGAGTAGTGGTCCCATTTTCCCGTCACCAACAGCACTCCAAGACAGACAGGGCAGACGCTTCCTTGGCACCACAGGAAATCCAGCTGTTTGGGGACAGGACAAACAACAGGGTCACTTAGAGTTGGGAAGTGTTGGCCATTATGTCTCAGGATAAAGGAGCCTGGGAAGGAACTGGGTTTCTTATGAGTATGCTGGCAAGTATTTAACCATTTTTTACTATTCTGGGTGAGAACTGACCCCACTAGGAAAAAAGATGCAAAATCCAATATTTAAAATGGCACATGTTAGTTTTTCTCTGCTTCTTTACCTACAAGCCGACATAGGAGATGAGGAAGGAGATCTCGAGCACAACACCCAACCTGAGCAGCCCGGGCATGTCCTGGTGCCCACCGTGGCACCGCAGCTCCGCTGGCCCCCGCAGCTGGGACAGTCCTTCCCCATGCCCCCGGGTGGAGAAAGTGCTGGTGGCTTTCTCCTTCATTTGAATTCTCCCACATTTCCCAGCTTTGCTTTTAGGGCTGTGGCAGGGCTTGGATCACCCCCCTGCTGCCCCATGTCCAGAGCTGCCCCAGCTGCCGTTCCCAGCACTCCAGCCCACGCTCCTCACACTTCCTCAGCACAGTCCAGCTCGAGCAGCTGTGCTCGTGGAGTCACAGGGGTGCAGTGGTGATGCCCCCGTGCCGTGTGGTGCCACACGAGCTGTGCTTGACGTTCTCATCGGTGTCACTGTCACGTGTGAGGGCCTGACCCTGGCAGCAGAGTTTGGCTGTGCCGGGCACAGACCCCGCGGAGCACAAGGACAGGCTGTCCCTGTCCCCCCTGCTGCCTGTGTCCCCAGGGAAGGACTGAGTCCCCCAGTGCCAGCAAGGGCTGTGGGATCACAGCCTCTGGGAGCCGTGGGGCCGGCAGCGGCTGGGCAGCGCCGGTGCCAACCAGGCCTGCAGGGACCCTTCTCCAGGTGCTGGAGCACACAGATTGTTCAGCCCCAAACCAGAAACTGCACAGGGAAGGAAGAGCTCTGCACTGGTCATTAATGAAGTGCAGGAGTGAATCATTTCTGATGTCGTTTCCTATGGAGCTGTACAGCAGCCATGCTGGTCACTGGGGTCCTTGGTAAAGAGGTGCCCAGTGACCCTAATCCTAATGCAAAGAGTCCACCGGGGCAGAAGGGTCACCCCAAACCCTGAGTGACCCTTGTTGGCTTGTTGTAATGCCAGACATTTTTATCAAGAGGCATTTTATCAGTTTCCTGTAGGGACCCATCATTTCTCATCAGCAAATGAAAGAAATGAGAACTTTAAAATTAGAAATTATCATTATATTGGCATGAAAGCAGTGAGAAAGGTGCTCCATACAGTTTCTGGAACCTCCCCTGGTCCTGGAGAGGGACAGAACCCCCTGCCAGTCCTGGGGACACCCCTGGTATCACCACCAGAACTTCCAAAGGCTCAAAGAGGCACCAAATGCAGAGAAGGAAGCACAAAACTGACAGCAAATATTTGGAAACATGAATACAGAAAAATTATTGACAGAGCGCCATATTACATCATTGATTTTTAAGCAAAACTCCCCATCGATGCTCCAGACCCACATTGAACATTTCAGAATCATTGATTTTAATGGGGAGTTCTGCCCCATGATCGATGGCACAGCACAGCCCAAAGTAAATTGCTTCTTAGTATCAATATTTTTTTGCCCGAGCTCGTGCAAGGTGGAAAACCATCTCCAAGTGTGCAGCTTTTGTTTTGCCTGGTGGGGTCTGAGGGAGAGGTGAGGACGGCAGGGGATGGAGAAGGCAGTGGCTGAGGAGGAGAGGCTCTCTGGGGCTGCCTCTCTTCGGCAGAAATACCTTTGCATTAATAAGCAAGTATCTTAATTATTTATTTAATTGTTATTTAGAAGGTGCTGGGGACTGCCCTCCCTGCTCAGGACAGCCAGTGGTCCCTGCATGTGGCATCACCTCAGCTGGGCTCTCCCTTCCCTCTCTTTGGTCCCAAACCTTCCTGCATGAATTCCTGATGGTTCAGGGAGAATTCTCCTTCCCATGACTGAATGTCTAGACAAGCCAACAGAGCTAATGCAGCGTGATCAATACCCGTAAGTACAAAACATTTGAGGTTCCAAAATCCAGAGAAGTCCTCCTGAGCAGCTGACTGTGCTCAGCCCTGGGCAGCCAGGACAGTGTCCAGTGGCAGCCACATCCCGCTCCAGCCCCTCTGCCAGCAGGATGGGTGCCAAGGTGCTGGGGGTGTACATAGTATTGGGAATACATGTTTCCTTTCTTCTTTTATACATCTTGGGTCTGTATTTTTGTTGCTTGCATCTCCTTGGTGAATGGTAGTGAGGCATGTGAAAACAGGCATTTGACTACTGGGTTTAGTCGTGGACTAAACGAAAAAGCAAAAGTTTGTGAAACAGAACTAACTGTGAATGGAGGCTGCAAAAACAGGGCAAATAGGAAAAAGCAGGTTTTCTGTAAATGAATGTGTCTTTATTCCAATGGCTCTACAGTTCAATGCCTGATGGAGTTGTTTTCAATAAGAAAAGAGAAACATTTAAAAAAAAAAAGAAAAAAATGCCATAATTGTAATAAAGGTTTCATTATTAAGGGCCATACAAAAAGCATTGTTTATTTTTCAATGGCTGATGCTCATAAAGGGCCAGGGCACGTCTCAGGTGAGCGGCAAAGCCGCACGTGGTGGGAAGGATGCTGCAAGCGGAGCTGCTCCAGCCCCACAACCACGGAGAGCCCCGGGACTGGGACTGGGCCTGGGGGCTGGGACCAGGCTGGCTGTGTCCCCAGGCCGAGGCTGGAGCGTGGCTGCAGAGCACATCGTGCCCTGGCTCCCCTCGCGACTGTGCCGCGTCCTCGCCATAAGCATGGGGAGCTCGGGAGCTCTCAGTGTGATCCCGCGGTGTGATGTGCCTGCAGCATTGACTCATGTGCCATAACCCGATATTGAATGCATTGTTTTTAAATAAAATGGTTTCTTGTGGATTGGGAGTCTGTAAAACTCCGCTGCCTCCGCTTCTTCCTTACTGTTATTTCCTGAACTGCTCTGGGCCACTGAGAGGTTTTACTGGAAAACTTCACCAGAGGAGTTGCCAAAGGTATTGCTTAATGCTCCCTATATTTCATTATGCAGTGCAACAAGCTTGGTGTGATGGATCAAATTCTGCACTCCCGTGGAACACGTGGAGACAAAAAGTGGGAATGATTGGCTCAGGGTATTTGCTCATCAAGGTGAATTACATTCCCAAGAACATCTTACAGCCCACTGCTACTAGTTCCAGGTGACTTGCTGCTTGCTCCAGCACTGTGTTGTGTCCTCAGTGGCTCCCAGCAGGAATTCTGCTGTGTGTTTTTAGGTGTTCACATGAACTCCCAGGACAGAGTCCCTCAGGCTGGCAGGCGCAGGAGCAGAGCCATGCCAGGTCCTCTGTCTGTGCTATCTGTGTGCTTCCCACCACTGATATCCACTGCAGCTCATGTATTTATCCTTGAGACCATCCTGGCAGAGAGGCAGGGATTTATAGTCCCATAACCCAATTTGGGGATGGGATAGGAAAACTCCTTTCCTTCCTCTCCCACTGGTAAATGTGAGGAAGGCTCTGCTGGCCATTGGTGCCGGGGCTGGAGGGTGCCAGTGGCCAGTGTGGGTTGAAGCCCCCAGCCCCGTGTCCAGCTGTGCCTCCATCCCTGGGAAGGCATCCTGAGGGGCTGGAGCTGCTCCCTCTGCAGAGACGGGGCTTGTGAAGGGGCTTCAAAATGCCAAAGAAAACAATTGCCATGTTTGTTTAAAAGCAGGTGAAAATGAGCCCTGGCCAGCTGGTGACAGCTGTTTTAGAGGAGAACTCCCCGTGCCTGTGCTGTATCCTGCACTGAGGTGTCACCCTGGAGTCACCCTTTCCTGCGTGGTTTGGGTCAGGTGCCAGGTGTGGGTGCTGCAGGACACTACACAGACGAACCCCAGAGAACAAAAGAGGAGAGAAATTAAATTTCATATTCCCAGGGGAGCCACAGCCCAAACCAGAAGCATGCTGGGCTAGAAAGCTCAGCCAGGCCAGGTCAACCCCCAGGTTTGTCCCACCCCGCCATCCCTGGACACCCCACTGCCGCCTCTTTGGGCGGAGCGAGGGTACCTGGCCACGGCACGGGGAGCCCGGCTGCAGGCAGACGGGAGGAGGAAAGCTAACAAAGAAACTCCCTCTCCCTCCCCCAAGAGCAGAGGGAAAGCCTCTGGCGAAGGCAGCCATGCAGGCAGGGAACGCTGTCCCGCTGGGCAGCCGAAGCTCGCTGGGCTGGAAGCAGCAGCAGCCACCCAGCTCCCGGCACTGCTGCTGCCACTGTGCCCAGCTGCCAGCTGGGCTGGGCCTTGTCCTTCCTGGGTGACCAAGGACACCCAGCACCCTCCTGCCTCTGAGGGCAGGCACAGCCCCATCAGGGTGCACCCTCCGCTTCGGGTACAACTGCACCAGGCATGGATGTTTATACCTTGGCAGGTTGATTCCCAGGAAGATTTTGACAGGAATTTGGAAAGACACCAGAATTAGGCACTATGGTGTGTAACAAAACATCTTCGGGGGACGCAGCCATCGGGTGCAGGTTTGGAAAGAAAAAGTCAGGCCTGATGAATTTGTCGGAGAAGAAGGTGGCAAGGAAAGGCAAGGGGAAAAGAGGGGAAAAGAGAGGAAAAGAGAGGAAAAGAGAGGAAAAGAGAGGAAAAGAGAGGAAAAGAGAGGAAAAGAGAGGACGCGGACACCAGCACATCTGTGGCACCAGATTCCCATCGGGGTCTGCCCACCCACCCCCCTCCTGCCTGCCCACAGCAGCACCTCTGTCTCTGGAGTGCTGCACTCGCCTCTCTTCTCCCCAAATCAACTGCAACTTTTGCCTTCCTTTAAGAAGGACAAAAAGATTTCACGCATAACTTGCCCTGAACAAAGGCACCTCACGCCAGGGCTTTCTTTTCCGTCTTTCTTTCTTTTTCTTTCTTCACCACAAGCTGACAGCGGGAGGAGTAGCTGGGGCAGGGGGAGCTCCACTTTATACCCGCCTGATTAGTGACAAAAAGCAGCTCGGAAACCACTGTGAGCTCCAGAGACACGCCGTGATGGCAGTATGGAGAGAAACGGACAATTACCCTTTGGGATCCAATCTGCAGGGAAACTGGGTGCTGTCACACACAACCTGTCTGCAAGGAGATTCCAGGTGCTCTGGAGAGTGGCCTGATGATGGAGCGTCCAAAAGGTGACATTTCTCCCCATTTCTCCCCTTTTAGTTACTGGAAAGACCCAGTGGAGGTGGGACCTTCACAAATACAGAGACGGTTATCAGGGCCGAGATAAGGGTGACACAAAACGCAAGGACACGGCTGCTGCTGCTGTGCTACTGATTAAAGGAGCGGGGAGAAGAGGTGAACTGCACAGCTGGGAGCAGCGGGCACAGCCCAGCCCGATGTGTCTTGGCTCGAGTGCCCTGCATGGGCTGTCACATAGCAGTCAAGTCCCCACTCGCCAGCTCCATGCCAGAGGATGCTGTCCCCTCAGGCCCTGAGCCCACCGGGACCCCACCCGCCGCTCCTCGGCTGCTCTCCCGGCTCCCCGTCCCTGTCCGCTTCCATCCGTCCTGCCCCTGCCCCCAGAGCCACGGTGCCAGCCCCACGCCGTGTGCCCTGCGGAGCCGTGCGCGGCCCCTGCCAGCCGCGGGGGCTCAGGGGCGGCCTGGGGAAGCCGCCCTTCCTCGGGAAGAGGGGGGAACGGCTGTCCGTGTGTGCACCGGTGAGCGGCCCCCACAGCCGTGCGCCAGCGGGGTGGCACGGGGGTGCGGGGCTCCTGGGACCGCACCACCTACCCCCGGGTGCCGTGCATCCATCACACCTTGTTCATGAGCCCTAATTCAGCCGCATTTAAGGCAACTGATAACCAATAACCAACAGCACAGATCAGCGCTGTACCTTGGTTTGCAGCAGCGCCGGCTGTGTGCAGCGGGGCCCCTGGAGCAGCCGGCTGTGGGGCTGGGCCGCCGGACCAGGGCTTGCGGGGCCGTCTGCCGGGAGGAGAGTGGCGCGGCC
>VWZW01004527.1:278346-311642 GCA_013397115.1 Edolisoma coerulescens
GAAAGCCCCGGCGGCCCCGACGGTCAATCCCTAAATTTCTGCGGGATCAGCAGAGCTCTCCGCTGCCTGTTTACCTTCTCCGGTGCCGGATCGCCTTATTGATGATTTGACGCTTTTGTACCAAAACACCATCAATGATTCATTTGTGCGAAACTGCCCTACCCCCGCTCCGTGCTCAGAGCCGTCAGTACCACGGAGAGCGGCGGAGAGGGATGAGAGCAGGGATGGACGGAAGGAGGAGGAGGAGAGCGGGAGCAGGAGCGAGACGAGACGCCCGGGGCCGGCGGTGGCCGCGGACNGCGGACTCTCCCTGGCCCGGGCCCGGCGAGCCGTGGGTGACCGTGCCAGCAGCGGGCGGTGGCAGCGTCACATCCCGGGGCTGAGCCCCTGCACCCCCAAGTGGTTTTGCTCTGGTGGGAACGCAGCGGCCCCGCCGGCGAAGGCGGGAAACCCTGAGGGGACCCCGAGAGTGAGGGGGAGGGCGGGAAACCCTGAGGGGACCTGAGCGTGAGGGGAAGGCGGGAAACCCTGAGGGGACCCCGAGCGTGAGGGGGAGGGAGGGAAATCGTGAGGGGACCTGAGCGTGAGGGAGAAGGCGGGAAACCCTGAGGGAACTTGAGCGTGAGGGAGAAGGCGGGAAACCCTGAGGGGACCCCGAGCGTGAGGGAGAAGGCGGGAAACCCTGAGGGGACCCCGAGCGTGAGGGAGAAGGTGGGAAACCCTGAGGATTCTGCGTTCCCACCAGAGCGAAACCCTCGGGCAGGGATGGGCAGCGGCTCCATTCGCCTCAGGGCAGCACAAAGGTGACTCTTCAGGGTCGGGGTCCCTCAGGCTCGGGGTCCCCTCACACTTGGGGTCCCCCAAGTCCCCTAGGCCAAGGAGAGGGGTCTCACAGTGAGGAATGGGCTGTGGACAGTTGTCCGCCTGTCCTCTGCCTCTTTGTGCCCTGCCAAATGCTTCTCCCCTGGATATGGAGACTATTTTGTTGTCTGTATCTCCAGCTAAAAATTAAGGCATGGTAACATCTGTATCAGGCGTGTTACCTATTTATAAAACTATTTCTTAGCGTTGAACTAAATATACAGGTGCATAAAGGTTTTTTGAAAGGTGCTTAGTGGCTTGAAATATTGGTGCTCTCTTCAGCTATAGATTAGTGGTTGTGTTTGAACAATCCATGCGGTAAATTGTGGTGCCGGCTGATAAATTATATTTCTCATGTACCAACTTTCCGAAATAATACCCTGCCCCAGGTCTTTGTTCCACATCATTTCTGAAGGCGTTTCTGCCACACAGAAATCTGAATCCTGTTTTTGCAAAGCAGATGAGTTTTATCAGTTTCTTGATTATTTGATAAAGTTACTTCTGAGTACATTTGCGATTAAATGCATTTCTGTATTTTTCCCCCTACTTTTTAAAAGAAACAATTAATTGGTCATCGTGTGTTACTCATTCTGAAGCTGCTCTTCACTATTTCCTTATAAGATTTTTTTTCCCCAGCATCTCTTTTTTTCCCTGTATCTCTTGCCCATCACTGTTTGAATTGAAATAGCCCAAACTCAAGTATTCCTCTGCAGCTGAAAATTGCCGCAGTTTATTTGTGGCGAGGAATGCATAAAGGAGAGAACATTTTTGCCAAAAAGATTATTTCCCAGTAACTGCTGTTGGTTCTTCCCACACTCTGTAGGGGCCTTTTGGCTCTGCACTGTGGCCCCGGGTGCTCATCCCTGGTGCTCCTCCCTGGTATTATTCACAAAACCTTGTCCTGGATGTTGCTGCCATCCAGCAGCTGCAAGAGCTTTTCCTTCCCTCCCAATTAGCCATTACTGGGAGATGACAAGCTTCCTGTAGTACCCAACACGGCTGAAGCACTAAAGGCAGCCGACTCCTCTCATCAGAGCAGCTCCCCTGGAGCTGCCTTCAGAGTGGAAACGGGGCTCTGCAGGTGTACGGAGAATGGATCTCAGAGGGAAAGCAGGGCTGAAAGGGACTGCAGACATCACTTGTCCTGACAGTCTGCCCCTTTCTTCAGCAATCTCCAGAGGGGGATTTTTTACCTAAGCGATCTCTTCCAGGGCTCACAGGTACAAAAAAACCCTTAATGACTGGCCTTAATCTCACTTTTTGTCTTTCAAATCCTTCGCTTCTCATCTTATCCCCACTAGACACAGCAAAAAAGAACACTCCCTTCCTTCTGATAGCAATCTGTTTGTATTTAAGGCTCCCATCTTGTCTCCTGTCTTCTCTGGAAAAAGCCCATCATACCTGGGCCATGAATATGCAGGGAAAGCACTATATCCAACGGGACAGATAATACATCTCTTTTTCCAAGGTAAAAGATTTTGTATCCAGCTCTATCAATCTTGCAGACTTTTGCATAAAAGGCTCTCTGATTTATAGAGGGTTTTGCACACAGGAATCATACCAAACAGACTAATCTCAAATGGGTTTGGTGATAACATCAGCCAGACAACTCGCTGATGGCAGAGAGAAATGCAATCAAAAAAGAAATTGGAGAGTTTTGGGGTTGGTTGGGGTTTTTCAGCTATAAAATCAAACTGCTCCATTGTGGAAAAAAGGGACTCAAACCACTGGTAAATGCTGCACAGAGGAATTATTAGACAAGCAATAGAGGCTGGCAGGTTCCCAAAACACAAATTGTCTCCGAGACCAAAATATCTCTCAGTAAGCAGGGAACATATTTATGAGCAGCGGTGATTTTCCAGCAGTTCTCATCCCCTCATAATGGGATGGGAGCACGGGGCCTGTGCTGAGGCATTAAGCTTTGGCAAGCAGCACTTGGCTGCAGGAGGGGAAGGAAGAGCATGAGGAAGTCTTCCTCTGAGAGCTTCCCACACACCTTCTTCTCCATGTTCCTTCTCCCCTGGGCTTGTCCTGCCCACTCCTTCCTGTGGGCATGGTGAGATCCATGGCCCCTCTCCCCTCCCTTCCTCACCTCCACCTCTCTGGAGCCCGGGAGGAAGGACCCTCTCCTGCTGAAGCTGAGCTTTCCTAAGCCCCTGGGAACGTGGGTGTGTGGAGAAACAGGGCTGCTCTTGCTTTGTGTGTTCAGCTGAAGTGCAAGGAGAGCTTGGAGGGCAGCACAGGTCTGGCTTTCCTGGAGAACCTGGCAGAGCTTTGCTCCTGTCCTCTCCTGTTCTTCCTAGTTCCACCCTATCGATAACAGGCAGTAAAAGGAAATGCTCATGTCCTACTTTCTCCCATGGGTCAGAATTCCTGAAAACTGGAGCACACAGCAAGGATTCACTAGATCTGTCCTTCCCCTTGCAGTAAGATTTCAGGCTCTTACTCAGCTCTTGCTTACCTCAGCTTTAAATTCCCAGCCCTTTCTTGGAAAAGATGCCCAAAGTCCTTCCAGTCACAGTTCCAGTCACAGTTGTGTTCGGGTACTTCCAGGGATGTGCTGGTGCATCACTTGGAGCTGCTGCTCCAACAGGCAGAGCACTCGGCGTGGGGAAGGCTTGGCTTCGTCCCTGTGCTCTGGTAAGGGGAATATAAATCCTTGTCACTGGAAAGTGTTATAATTCAGCTGGAAACTATTTGGGGATTCAACAGGGAGAATCTCCAGAACAAGAGGAAGCATGAATCTCCCAGGTGTTAGACGTGAAGGACTCTCAGAGTGCAGCCAGAAGGATCCAGAGCTGTGCTGTGCTGGAAGGTTCCAGTGGTACCCAGAGGCTCCTGTCAGGGATCCTGTGCTGAGGTGGGTGCTGCAGCACTGCAGGGAGGAAGCAGAATTTACAGCCCAATTCCAGCCATCCAGCAGATTTACAGGAGACTGGACACAAACAGCCTGAGAGCTGTGGTGTGCCAGGAAGAAACATAAAGGAGCCATAGCCCCAAAACCATCCATCTTTTCTTCTCAGAGAGCTGCAGGGCCTGGAGAGGGGTGGCATCCCCTGGGGACTGTGCAGGATTGACAGGGGAAAAATCAGGTGGGGTACCACGAAAACGCCTCCCTGGCTGGAAACAGCCAGGCTGTGAGCTTCTTTTTCGGAGCATTGCGGGATTCCCTGGATCTCCAAACAGGGAACACCTCACCATTACAATGGATGAGCAAGCAGATCTACTCTGGAAGAACAGAATTAACTTTGTGCTACACATCCAATCTCTTTTTCTGGATAAATGCCATCAAGGGCATTCCTAGGGTTTCAAAAATTAGGAGTTTGGTATGTGTGCAGCAGCTGGGATGAGCAGCACTGGCTGCCCACCCCGACAATGTGATTATTTGCATCTTCATTCTGATTGCTCCTTGTTCCATAATGATTTTGTACACAGCGGAGTACTTAACCTAATTTGTATTGATCTCAATCGCTCTCATTCGTGCATACTTAATTCAGAGAGGTAATCAAATTGATTTCTGAGGCCTAGTTTTTAAGAGATTGTAGTAACAGGGATATACAAGGGGTTGCTTTAAGTGAATCACAGCAAAAGAAAAACATTTTAAATCTTTAGAAAACACTTTGATGGTCATTTCATTGTGTTCAGTATTACCAGAGTAATTACATTTCCCTCACATTGAGTCCTCTCCAGAATCGAATTGAGGAGCAGCTTTAGTTCCCTCAGACAGATAACTGGGTTTGGGTGACTTTGCACCCACACAAACCACATAGGCGGGATCAATATTCACGGCTTGTCCTTAGGAACAATGGAGAGTGAGGATTTACTGCTGGATTAAGGGAATATTGGTCTCTGCTTGGGTCCTTCTTAACACCTGCTCTCTGTTTCATGGGTGCAGAGTGACTTTTGCCATCGGTAAAACACCCAGAACCAGAGAGGCAGAGGAGCTGTGTTGTTGACATTTCCAGTATCCCAGCAAACGGCTCCGCTTCTCCCGGGGCTGCTCAGGCACTGCTCCAGCCCTTGGGAGCCCTCCCTGGCCTCCTCCTCCTCCTGATGCTGGTGACCTTCCTGTCCTCATCTCTGTCTCCCTCCTGGAGAAGCGCAGGAGCCGAGGGAGGAGGGAGGCCCTGGAGCATCCCTGCCCTGTGTCTGAAGGCTCCCAGGGTGGGATTGAGCTGAGCACTAGAGCTTCTAGATATTTTTCAGGATTTGTGGCTGTTTGGAATTCCTGGGCTGGCTAGGTTCCTCTCTTGTGGGGAAGAAAATGGAAAATCAGAGTCATTGCTGTAGGAAATCAGACAAATGAACTATTAGTAGGGAAATTCAGTGGGATGATACTCAGTGTGTCACAGCGCAGCGTCAGGTCCCTGCAGCCTCTTAATGCCCTTCAAGTCATGGGCCTCCTCTTTGGTCCACGCTGAGGGATGCAGCACTGACCCCATTTCTGAGCAGTTCCTATATTGTTTCTGTGGAAGAGCATCTTTAGTCCAGTGCAGAAGAAAAAGGAAGGTTTTATGTTTATTTTTTTTTCCACAGTTATGGCTTTCAGTTCTTGCCGATTGTCCATTTTCTTCCATAGGATATGTTCAGGTTTAACCGCAGCTAATAAATCAAATTGTGCTTAGGATCCAGACAGTCTCTTCCCTTCCCTCTGCTGTTAAAACCTTTCTCTTTCTTCCCGGAAAATCACTTGATTTTATTAGAGTGCTCACCCCATTTTTCTCTGCTGAGAGATGCACGTCAGTGCAGCGTTTGCCTTTGCGGGGCCTTTTCAAGAGCAAACTCAACAGTTCAAGGAAAGTATTTACTGAATGCATCAAAAAGCACATACCTCTGCATTATTTATTATCAGATACCAATAACTGTAAAACGCAGAGTATCTCTGGACATAAATTAGTGATGGTAGGAAACACTCCACTCATCCCAGTGTCCCGGAACCGATTAGAAGCTGCAGCAAAGATGCTGGTGCTCATCATGTCCCCAGCAGCGAGGACATCACCGCGTGGATTCCGGACACGTGGCGAAGTAAACCCAGCTTAAAATCTGCTTTTTCAGCTCAGACAGGCAGTAGGATGTTATCTGTGCGGTGTCAGAGGTGCAGTCAGAGAGCCCACATTCTTCCCTCCTGCTGCCTCTGGTATAATGCCCTCGGAGAGGCGAATCTGGCCATTGGGACATAGGTGCAGGCTCCCCTTGATGCCTCTGGCGTGTCCAGGCAGGAGCATCCGTGCTGCTTCCGGAGCCCTGTGCTGGTGCCACTGCTCGGAGAGGGCTGTGCTGGGAACATTCACCCACACTCCCTGTCTGGGCCTCAGTCCGACTCTCAGGACCATCCTCCTCTTATGCTTTGGAGTATTTTGGGGTCTGACCTTGACCTCACTCCCAGAGGCAGCTCTGCTGCAGCCTCTGGAATTTGGCAGCTGAGAGGGGTCTCAACAAAACACTCCAGCTTCCTGCAGAAAATGCTGTGAAATCCTGGCCCTGCACAGAAGGAGGCAGTCAGTGCCACAGTGGCTGAGCCAGGCTCCACACAGGTACAGCCCTGACTGGGTTAATTACAGACATTTCCACAGTCTGACTTTTACTTTTGGGCCAGCTTCATTTCACATTCCAGACCTGCAGAATTATTTAACAGGGCTGCTTAAAACCCACCCGCTTATCAATTCTCTGGGCTCATTTTGTCCCAGCACATTACCTAACCATGTCAACATATGGATTTTCTCCCTGTGCCCGGTGCAGACGGCCTGAGCAGGCTATTTTTAAGTGTGGGTGTGCTCTGGCAGCAGTATTGGTTTCAGCACTTGCTGTTCTCTCTCTGCTAATAAATACAGAGCCGCTATTAATACGGATGGGTTTTAGGCTCCATTAGCACCGCTCAGCGCAGCAATGGTCCGGCACTGCTGCCCTGCCTGACCTGAGCTCTGACAGGCGCTTCTGCCTGGCTTCACTCCTGGGACGCGCCCCGGGAAGGGGGACAGGCGAGGGGAGCGGTGCCCTGGGGTGCTGGCACTGCAGGAGTCAGGCTGCAGGGGAGGAGCAGGGAAGGACCAGGTGAGCCGGTGCCTGACCCCTGCGCTGGGAGGCCAAGCAGCTCCATGGCAGCTTTTCCCCTTGGTGGTCACACAAAGTTGCTGCTGCTGGAGCTTTGGCTGGGGTTTGCTTTGGGCTGTTTGAAGGGGCAGAACTTATGTTCAGCTGTCATTCCTAGCTGTTGAGAGGTATTGGGGATGTAAAAGCAATGCAGCCCACTCCGGGTCCTGTGCGCGAGAGCGGTGCTGGCTCAGCCGGTGACACTTGCGCCCACCGTGTGTCAGTGCCTGCCATCGGGGTGGCCGGCGGGGTCTGTGGGCACCACCCTGACACTTTCTCTCTGTCTCTGCCACCCCTTCCCAGCCTGCAAACGCAAAGAGCAAGAGCCCAACAAAGAGCGGAACAACTCCCAGAAGAAATCCCGCCTGGTTTTCACGGACCTCCAGCGCCGAACGCTTTTCGCCATCTTCAAGGAGAACAAGCGTCCCTCCAAAGAAATGCAGATCACCATCTCCCAGCAGCTGGGCCTGGAGCTCAACACCGTCAGCAACTTCTTCATGAACGCCCGCCGGCGCAGCCTGGAGAAGTGGCAGGACGACCTGAGCTCCGGGGGCTCCTCGTCGGCCCCCAGCACCTGCACCAAGGCGTGAGGGGCGCGGCACGGCCGGCACAGCGCGGAGAGAGCGGCCTCGCAGCAGGGCCCCTCGCTGGTGACTTAAAGCACAATCCCCCCGCAACCAACCCCAGCCCAGCTGTTCCCGAGGACATTCCTTCGGCTTCTCATTGCTCTTAGCAGGCGCAGGCTCCACACTAACCTCTCTCCACACAATACTATGCTCAGGACAGGCGAAGCAGGTCTGAAACGGAGGGGAGTCGTTCTTGAGGCAAGTTTCTCCTGAGCCCCAGGTTTCCGTGGCCAGCGGGAGCCGCTGCCAGCCTGGCAGCCTCCCGTGCCCGGTGCCTGCCGTGTGCTGGCCACACCACCCTGCGGCCACGCAACAACGGAGCACAAAGTCGGATACTAAAAACCCAAGACCCTGTTTTTAAACTCAGGCATGGTTTTGTTAAGTGTTTTAGGGAAAAAAAAAATCAGATTTAAGGTTTTTTTGGTTGTTTTTTTAGTTTAATTGAATCAGCTTTTTCTTGGATCAGAAAAGTTCAGTTCTCTTGAGCTCAAAGTATCAAGCACAAAGCCAATAGCTACAGCCATGGTCCAGCCCTGGGCTGCCCAGGGCGGCTGTGCCAGCTGCAGCCTGACATCCCGGGAACACCGCGGAGATGGCACGAGCCTCAAGCACAGCGGGCAGTTCCTCACAAGCTCTGTGTTTGTACCAAATGCACACTCAGGAGGTCGATGGAACTGCTGCAGTTCATGGAGCAAACACAACATTTGGGAAGATGTAGATTTATTTACATTATTACATCCTTTTTAATTTCCTGGAATCTGGTTTCTCCTCGGCAACGGCTGTGTTACGGAAACCTTTTTAGCATTCAATGTATTTTTGTTCATTTTATCAGTATTTTATGGTACTTTCAAGCGGGAAAAGAAACAGAAACAAGCCCTTCAGATGCCACTGACCGTTTCAGATGTGCCGCGTTTAGCTCTATTGCATCCCTAAGTTCCTTTTCCCTGCCAGCTCCCCCAGCCGGCAGGAACACAGCACACCAAAGAGACAGGATTTCTGCAAGCCAAAGATGTTTATAACTTGCCATTTCTCTTTGTCGTCGCTGGTGCAGGTGGTTGGCTGGCGCTGGGGAAGCCTGGCAAGCTCCGAGCCCTCTCTCCAGCTCCGTGCAGCGGAGCCGCCCCGGCGGCAGCGGAGCGGCCGCTGGCTGGTGACCGGCCCAGCACGGCCGTGCTCCGCTAGAGACGCTTGAGACTTTTTTTATGTACTACTTAATCGAAACCAAAGAAACGTTTTCTGCACCTACTTCTTCTGCAACAAACTGTTCCATTGAAAGATAAAATAAAAATTAAAAAAAAAAAAAAACAAAGAAGCATGTCAGGAAGCAAACAAGTACCACACTGTGTTCTACAGACATCTTGGACGTTTTCGGAAGCAGATCTCAAAGAAAGGGTTGACAGGAATGAGAACAAAGCAAAGCCAGTACAATTGCTGCTTCATTTGACAACTCAAGTCATCTTAAAGTTGAAGATTGTCTTTAATTTGTGCCTATGCAGTTTTTTCAAAAGAACAAGGAACAGATCAACCAAAACCTCAACAGCTACAATACCAAAGATGAGGATTCTCACTACTTGTGTTTCAGTTCATTTCTCCTCTTGCACGACTAATGCACATAACCTCACTGATCTCTGGACAGGTAACCACTCGTGAGTCTTTGTGCAACCAAAAGGGTGGGTTTGTTTATGTTTTCCCTGTTCCTGCCCCACACAGCATCTCTCCGAGAACTGCCTGGGCTCCAAGTACAAGTTGTTGGGATACTACGCTGGCACGTCTCCTCCCTCCAGGAAACACGTGTGGGTTGGGTGTGACTTGTGTGGTGGTCTCCTGTGTGTCTGGAGCTGTGAACAGCCACCCTCCTGTGCGTGACATCGATCCAGTGACCTCCACCCTTCTTTCTCTTCCCCAGGGATAAAACTTGCAATATCTGTGTTCCCATCTCTGTCAGTGTGAGTGCTGAGCAGCACCACAGCCCGGCTCCAAACCTCCACCTGAACCAAACCCAAGTATTCAGCAGTCCGTGGGGCAGTGCAGGAGTTCCTTCTGACACATTAGCCTTGTAATGTTCTTTGATCCAGGTCATGATGGTCCAAATCATGACATGTCCAAATTTATCCTCAGAGCTAGAGCGCGTCTTGCTCCTCTCTGCCTTTAAACAAAGGCTTCATTTTAACTGCTTCACAGAACTGCTGCAGTCATTTTCCAATGACTGCACTTAAGAGAGAAAAAAAATCAGAAAGCCTCATCTGCTCAGGACAGGAAAAGTTCCTGGAAAGCAAATTCAGGATCCTCACAGCTGAATTGACAGCATGTGCCAGCTCTGGGAATCAGAGCATCCTCAGCAGAGATTTCGAGGCAGATCCCAAAGAGATTTGGAGAATCCTTGTAGCCAGGCATGGAATAAAGCTGCCAAAAATGGTCCAAACCTGGGCTGATGTGTTCTGAGGGCTCCTCACCCAAATGCCAGATATCTGAGTGGGGACTTTGGAGCCAGCAGGCTGTGGAGCAGGGCCCAGCTGAGGTGTGTAGTCACATTGAAGTTTCACTTTCATTCCCACCCAAGTGTCCATCAAACCAGCCCCTGGCACATTTTGAACTCAGCATTGCCCTCGGGGGAGGTGTCTTGTGCTGGAAGTGTCCCCCTGCAATCTGCAGTGGCAGGGGATGACACAGGACCAGTGAAGAGCCCAGTGCTCATTCCTCACCTCCCCTTCCTGCAGTGATGGGGCAGGGAAGTGCATTGTATCCCACAGGGAGTGAGCCCCAGGCATCCTCTGAGCGTGTGCTTGGCTGTGGGACGCCTCACTGAGGCTCATCTCACCTGAGGGACACTCACCTGAGGGACACTCACCTGAGGGACGTCCAGATCGCCACAGCTCTGCCTCCCACCTTCCCCAGGGGCAGAGGGGAGCTGCCCACAGCTTCTGGTGAAGCCTGGGAGCAAAGACCTGGGCTTTTTGCTCAGCGCTCATCCAGTAGCCCCAACAAAGGGAGTTTAGATCAGGTACTGAATTACTTACAGATTTCTCCTCAGTGAAATTCTCTCCAAATTGTGGAAGTGTTTGTTATGCAACATGACAGCCGAGTAGCAACACACACCAGGTTTCCCTGGGCTGGGGCCTCAAATCTCTCAACAGTCACAAGCCATTTCCACCCAAAAATCCTGCTGCAATTTTTATCCCTGCATCTCTCATAGCCCTGTGTGACGTCTTCCATTTCACTGTCCACTCTCATAGGCTTTTATGTAGCAGCTCCCTCAGACGAGGAGCGTCGGAGCCAGAGACTGTGGTGGAGATATTTGTCCTTGTGGGCAGAGCCTGTGCTGTGCTCTGCCCTCAGCACACCAAACCCAAGCAGCTGTGCTCCATCTCTATACCATGTATCGATGAATCTCTAGAGCTGTGTAATGTAACTTGTTGCTTTATTTATTGTGCTGCGAAAGACTCGTGTGTACAGAGAGTATCCCAGCATCTTCCGGACCGGGAACTCGGAGTCACTGCCTTGGGCACAGCCGAGATGAATTCAACTTTCAAGAAACCTTGGCTATTGCTGGATCTCCCATGCAGGGACAAAGAATGTGCTCGCTGACTTCGGTTGCAAAGCTTTATTGTGGATCTCTCTTACCTACAGCTGAATCCAAAGAGCTGCGAAGGACTCAGCCAGCAAACCTCGCTCAGCCCCGCGGGAGGGAAGGGGATCTCCTCTCCCCAGGGGAGGCAGGGCAACGACACGGTATTGCAAAGAGCGTGCTGGCTTCGGACACGGCCAAGGCTTCCCTTGCTTGTCACAATTCCTAAGTATTTTTAAGATATGAGGAAACTTTCTACTTGGCCTCCTTTCTATTTATTATGGGGAATTTTTATTGTTTAAATTTTTTAAGAAGGCAAAGCTTAAAATGGTTTTATTTTTTTTCCAGACACTTGTGGGTTTTAACCCAATATATTATCTATTGACAATATAATTTATTTGATTTAGTCTTAGGGCAGGTCCTGAGATCTCTGTTCAGCCTGAATGCCATTGTGTTTCGGTTTAGCTTTTGAGTTTAGTGGGAGTTTTGCCTGAATGCAGACAGCGGGGTCAGGCTCTGATGTTAGCTATTTGTGTCTATTTAATTCAGCCTTTTGTGAATTCATTTGGGAGTAATTTTGCTTATTTTTCCATAGGACTGTTGTAGCGCATCGGGGATGCGAAGCCTGTTAGTAAATACACTTCAGAGTTGGTATTGATTTGTAGAGCAGCCAGGTTCTGTCAGACAGGGGAAGAACAACTCGTTCCATATAACAGAGGTCTAGTTTTCATTCCTTCTTTTAATTAATTTTAATTGTTTAAATATCAAAGTTTAAATTATTTAAGTTAATCTCTTCCCTCCTGATTAGAAAGTGCGACGTACCTTTACTATGGCACACAAAGCCTTCATAATATAACTTATTTATTTAACTTATTCATCATCACCCGGGGATGCCCTTGTAGAGTTTTTATTTTTTATTTAGAATTATCTATAAAGCACTACAGCTGATTTCCTGTAAGAACAGCAGAGCAAACTTTGAGGACAAGCGATGAACATTCAACCTAAAACTGTGCGTTCGGAAAAATAGGAAAAAAAAAAAGATACTGGGATACTTTGCCTGAACTTTGTGGCTTCTTAAAACTTAAGCTGGAGGGAAATTAATCCATGGCAAGCAAAAAGAGAGAAACCCTTAAACTAGCTGCTTCCAAGAATGAACTTCTGTGTGTGGAAAAAAAAGAAAAAGGAAAAAAAAAAAGGAAAAAAGAAAGAAAAAAAACCAGAAAAAACCTTTGTATTTCTAGTGAGAACCAAAGAGGCTACCTCACTGACTTTTCCATTTGTAATTTTAATCGTGTTGATGATACCAAAGATACCAAAGATTTCTTTCTCTGTGCGGTCTGCCTTCTGCTTGTGCTCTCTGATAACTCCCACCGTTCTCTCCTACACCCAGAAACGTCCAGCAGAGCCCAGATTCCCAAAGAAAGGCTTCCCTGGAAGCTGCCAGTTCTGGTGACGCCCTTTTCTGTGTTCCTTACTCCTTCCTGCCAGCCAAAACCGCCTGGAGACGCGGAGCCAGTTCCCCCTCCAGGTCCCGCAGGTGGAGCGGTTGTGTGGACCTGGAGGTGACTCCGGGGTTTGTCCCTCCGCAGATTCCCTGGGGAGAGGCTCTGCAGGTGCTGCCTGGGCCAGTGTGGGGTGTGTTTGCAGCAGCAATTAGCATTGCTAATTATTATTATTCTGGTGCTTGAGCAGAGCCCAGGGGCTGGTGTGGGGCTCTCCTGCCCGTGCCCCCGGCGCAGCCGGACCTGCACAGGTCCTGGAGCTGCTCCCTCCTCCTCACCTTTGCTTGTTGTTTACAATTACAGTTTTCAGATAAAAATCAATTAATTACTTTTCTCAAGTTAGCAATGAAGCGAGGCTACATTAAGCTCCATTAGCATCACATTCCTGAGTGATTACTTCCAAGTTGTTTGGTTGTTTGGTTGGGGAATTAGCGGTGCCCTCTGGCACTTGGGTTTTGAGCCTGTTTTATGCTGTTTATAGGACTGAAGCAAGGCTCTGAGGAGCCGAACCCATCCCTGGGCACTGCTCACTCCCCCCGAGCCCCAACCCAGGCTGGGACAGCTGCTGCAGGGCCCGGGCCTTTCCCCAAGGAATCTGCCTGAGCCATGCCCTTGGATTCACAGAGGTTACCAACAGCTCGACACAAACGCTCCGCTTTAATTGTTGCCTTTTATTTTGTATTTCTTTGGGGGTTTAAGTCTGCGTTGGAAACGGTAGGACTTGACAAGTGTGCTTTTCTCTCTCTCTCTGTGTTCCTTCAATACAAAGCTATAATAATTCTCAGGATGCCTTCTGGGCAGGGGGAACCGATTGTCCCTGTGCCCTCGGACACAGACAGTCCCCAGAGCTGGCAGGGTCCCCGCGGCCCCCCCGGCTCCTGCTTCACTTGCAAAGAGTGACGTTACCACGGGACGAGTGCCTTGCTTGAACCAAAGCAACGATTTTGCCAGTCTAGACCTCTCTGTGCTTTTTTTTATTCTTCTTGTGAATACCTCAGCTTCGACTGGGCCGCCGAATTGTACCTGGTGGGCTTTTGTACTGTGGTGCTTTGCAATGCAGCCCTGCAAAGAACAGACTCCTGATAATACCAAAGGCTCTCCTCTTTCTCCTCCTCCTCCTCCTCCCCCGTCTCCCCGATCTCTCTTTTCTCCATGGTTCCAAAGCTTTATTACGAACTGGGCATGTTGGCAACGCAGACCGTGCAATCCCTTACCGAATTTTCTCAGATATACCTCATAGACAATAGCTGTTTAGCGTAATGTTATTATAGCGTATGTAATAAATTATTCACTGTTTCTTTTTGGTAACTGTGATTTAAAAGAAAAAAAAAAAGAAGAAGAAGCTTTATACGTTTTAGGTTGTGCTTTTGTACTAGAGGGAGAAGGTGCGCTTAAAAATGTACGTCAGTATTTCTTCCCGTTGGGTTTTTTTTGTTATTATGGATCGGGGAGAAGTTGCAGAATGAGCCCAAAGTTTACAGTTTCCTATTTTGCTGAAGAAACAATCTGTGTTCATTTGCTCTGTTGGAAAAAAAAAAAAAAAGAAAAAAAAAAGAGAAAAAAAAAACCTGATCTCTCTACATTTGTGCTACTTGGTCTGAAGAGCTGATTGTCCTGTGTGACGGTGTAGTATTATAATTAGCAACTGCCAATCAGCGCTCCCATGTTTATGCATGAGGCAAACCCTTAGCAGTGTGATGCATCGTGGTTCTTAATGGCAACTTCTTCCTTTGGGTTTGGGACGAGGTCTTTGGGTTGGTGGTATTTATTTATGCATGGAGCCTGTTAGCTGTTCGCAGTCGTGGCGCAGTTGTGTTTGCATTTACGCTGTGAAATCACACCCAGTTTCGCCCCGTGCAGCTCAGCGCTGCTCAGGGGGGGTGTCCAGATCAGCTCTGGTCTGTCCCTGTGTCAAACAGACCCAACTTCAGTTCCAATGAAATTGCCATTTGAGGAGAAATTTGGCCAACTGGCATCTTCTCCGCAGCGATCCGATTTGTTCAGTCACATGGCAATACACATCCCGCTCGCTACGGAGCCAGCTGGGCGTTTTTTCCCAGGATCAGGAGCTCCTTTGGCTTTATGGCAGCCCCTGGGCGCAGCAGGGGACCGGCCGGGTGGGTGCTCGGGGACCACCCCTCACCTCCCCTGCGCTGCCGCCCAGCCCAGCCGTCCCGGCGGTTGTGCCAGCACGGGCAGGACACGCAAGCCTGGGGTCAGCAGCGCTCTCCCAGCCGTGTCCCCTGTCCCGACGGGCTGGCCTGGGTGTCCATCCGAGCGGTCCAGCTGTGTCCCGTGCTGCTCCTGCCTGTCAGCAGCCCCGACTCCGGCAGCCCCTTGCCCAGCCCCTGCCCTGGGGCCAGATTTGTTAAGGTGCTTTATCCCCCTTTGATTTGTCCCTCGTGTCACAAGCCGGATTCACACTCGAGCCCCCGCAGTTGGGAATGGGTTGTGTTTTCTCTCCGGGTCCAGCTTCGGAGCCCCGATGCCCCCCTGATCCCAGGCCACACTGGACATAAAGCCAAACCAACTGCTCCGTACCCTTTACTCTGCGTGGAAGAGGTGGCGTGGGGAGGGGGGAGTCGCAGCCTTCTGAGGAGGCCTCTGAGTCCCGTCGGTAGAGTGTTGATATCGTCTGTCATTGAGGGTATATTAGAGATGTGCTTTCATTAGTGCAAGGAGACCTTTTTATTTGGCCTTACTCAGTAGGTTGTGATGATAATGAAAGCTGTGTAATATAGTCGGGTTTTTTTTTTTCCTGATCTCTCTGCCAAAGACAGTAACAGATACAAGAACTTTAAATAGGGGTTTTTGTAAGACAGTTGATGATTGTAACAGTGGTTAATCTTCCAGAAAGCTTTCCATGTTCTTCCGCAATAAGCAGAGCCGGGATGTTTCGGCAGAGCCCTGCTGGCAGATGCCACCACTCCTCACCGACACGCAGTTGTTGTAAAACCAGGTGCCGAGTACACCTGCATTCCTCGGTCCAGAGGCAACAAGGGGTATGTGAGGCCATGGCAAGGGCACAGCGGGGCCGGCACGAGCTGCTCCAGCTGGCTGGAATTTGCCAAGGTACTTGTATTATGAAATTTAAGGTCTATTTTATTATGTCATTTTATGTCATTTTTTAACTTCGTGGAAGGTGATATGTTGAACTGAGTGTAAGCTGAGTTTTTCAGACAAATAAAGTAGCTAAAGAGTGAATGTTATTTTATCATTAAAGGGTTTTTACTCACTGATTTGTGCCAATAGATGTCCTTTATCTCAATGACAAGTATTACATTGCTTTCAAAGTTTTATTTATAGCTATTGATGTAAAACCCACACAGACATATTATTTGCCAAAGTTCAATAAAGGAGGAAAACAACGCTTTTGCTTCCTTGTGCAATCAAAAGTTCCTGTTTTTTCCCAGGTTTTTTCCCACCTCAGCCCAGTCCCACACCCAGGGGTGGAGTGGAGCCAAGCAGGGGCTCGGGCTGCTACAGCTCTCAGGGACAGGGAGGGGTGAGGAGAGCTGAGCACAGCCAGACTAGTGCAGGACCCAGTGTAGGACCATGTCCCAAAAATGCCGCCTGGGACTGAGGGCCTGGCCAAGTGTGAGCAAAAAGTACTTGGAAAAAGATCTGGCACCTTCTCCCACGAGCACAGCTCGTGTGGCTGTGATATTAAAGGAGAAATCACTTTGCACTTATGTAAGTCATACAATTACATGATGCAATGTAATTACCATAAAATTATGTAAGTAATTGCACTTTCCTTCCCTGAAGCAGCTCTACGGGAGGAGGCAGGAGGTTCCTGGAGCTGAAATTCCATGGCAAGGAGGATGTAGCAGGTTTGCCTTCGTTCATTCATTCATTTAGTCAGTTACCCTAGTTGTGGGCAAGTCTTGTTTGTTTTGTCTCCTTGAAAAAAAGCAAAACAAAGTGCACAAGAAAAGCACTTTCCTGTGTTTCTCTCTTGAAAAACCAAACCAAACCAGCCCTTTCCTGCCCTCTCTCCAGCTGCCATCCCTCTCTGCCCACCTGGAGCAGGGTCAGCCTGGGGAGGGCACGGGGGGACCCCAGAGCCCCCAGCACCACCGTGTCCCAGCCCCGGAACAGTAACAAGGCACTGGGGTTTATTGTCTGGGATCTAACCTTGGCACCAGTGCCTAACCTTGGCGTTAATAACCTCACTGAAAAATTTGTTTTCATGCTCATTCTCTTCATGTCCCTGTCTCGACACTGAGCCAGATTCTGCCATTAATTAAATTTACGCTGCTTCATTTCACTTTGCTGAGTGGCCACGGGTGCAGATAAAGGCAGAGCTGCCTCCTCAGCACTTTGTGTCACAGAGGCCAGCGCGTGGCTCTTCCAGCCTCCCTTCCTTCTCCCTCTGGCTGGGGTGTGCAGGGGGCTCCTGGGGAACGGGAGGGGGCCCTGTGCCCTCCGTGCCCCCCGAGCTGCCCCTGGGCACGGGGCTGAGCCAGAGGGAACAGGCTGGGTGAGGAGTGTTTTCCCAAGCCCCCCTCCCATGCAGGGAGGTGGTGAGGACCACGGGAGCCAGTGCCACCGGGAAGCTGCTGAGCACGGGAAGGGTAAAAACACTCGAGCAGCAAAGAGGCAAAAGCGGTGACACCGAGACTAATGCAGCCACGGCAGGTCATTTCCATCTCACTTGCAGGATTGTTCCCCCGGGAATGCATTTTCCAGGCACTTAGCAGTGGGCACAGCTGGGAGAAGGAAATGGGACCATTTCATTAAGCTGCCTAAAAGCTGAAGGATGAGCTGGGTGTGTGGCAGGATTGCAGCCGGGGTGGGATGCTGTATCAGCATCAGCTTTTCCCAGTGCCAGGCTGTGCCCCCTGTGCTCGGGTCAAGGGCCACCTCTGTACCCATGGAGCTCACTCCTGTGAACTCCACTCAACTCACTGTTTCCCAACCCTGCCAAGAATCACAATTATCCCAGGTTAAAATGCTATAAAACCCCCTCAGTTTTGTCAACAATGACAAAAACGAAGCACCAAGAGAGCCCTTCCATGCCAGGGATGCAGGGACACGCCGCGGCAGCCAGGCTGGATGGTGTCCCTGCTCCCAGAGGGAGCACTCGCCCTCCGAGCAGCCCGGCCCAAAGGAGCAGACGCCACGCTCCCATCCTCCTGCTCCTCCTCCCGCTCCTCGGGCAGTGCCGGGAATGGCAGTGCATCCGTCAGGATGAACTTGACAGTAATGATCTGCCGTGCGGGACCCGCAGGGATCACGGCGCGGGTCCCTCCTGACTGCAGATGAACTGCTGGCAGCTCTTCTGATCCCAACACTCGGCGCTGCTTGAAACCCTGCGGGAATTCCCTCGGGAAACAGCCTGGGATGCAGCCCGCAGCGAAAGCTGCGCACCGGCAGCAAGTCAGGGCGAGGGAACGGGGCTTCTTCTGGAGGAAAACAGCAGGAGCTTTTGCAATGCCACTGATTTTCAGCACATGTGGGATGGAGGTGCTGAAGGAAAACAACCAGGAGGAAAAAGCCCTGGGATAGGCAGCGTGGCAGGACACCACGGTGGGATCATCAGGTGGGAACAGCTGTCACCAATGCCCCCACACACAGAGAACAAGCCAAGGCCAGCTCTGCCTGCCACAAGCTGCACCCACTGGAAGCTGCCTTCAGCCTCTGCACACAGCAAACCTCCGGGAGCGACTCCAGGGTCCGGCTCCGAAAGGGATAATGGCAGGAAGCCATAAGATATTAAACCAGCAGATTAAAACAAACAAGACCACTTTGGGTCATGTTACACATCCTTCCCCTCCCGCCTGACAGCACAAGAAATCCAAGGCACTAAAAGACAGCCGTAGCCCATAATGGCCCAATAACTCCGGGATAAAAGCGCTGGGGGAGTTGGCTGTGAGGAGCCCGGCCTGGCCTGGGCATGGAGCCCCCCCGGACCCGCTCCGAGCATTATCCCTTAAGTGCTCGTTTAAGCTTCCCTGGAAGTGCCGCCTGCTCGCTGCAGAAACGCAATTAGGCCTCGATTGCGGGTGATGTTCACACGTTATGGATCATCCTTAAAAATGACAGGAGAAGAATGGAGTGCTCTGGATTCCCCGTGACAGCTCCCTCTCAGTCATTCCGGGACCGGCCAGGCTTCAGTTCTACAGTCCCTCTCCCTGCCCCGTGAGCGATGGCATCACAGGCAACACCTCTAGTGACTCACAGAATCCCAGACTGGTTTGGGCTGGAAGGGAGCCTAAAGACCAGCCCGTTCCACCCAAGCCAAGGGCAGGGACACCTTCTGCTGGACCAGTGCTCCAAGCCAGGTCCTGAACAGCTCCAGGGATGGCAAGGAGCACTTCCTCCCCACTTTGTGGCCTCGTGCTCTGCTGGCCTTTGGGGCTCAGATGTCACCGGGCAGCCGCTCCCGGGGCAACCTCGGAGCCTGGGGGATCAAAGGCCATGCGTCTGGAGCTGATCCCTCTCTGGACAGACAATCCATCTCCGTGCAGTCTCGGAAAGGATGCCCGTCAGCCAGGCCAGAGGACTCAAATTCAATAACCTTTTCCTGGCACTTACTGCTGAGCACAAATTTAGCAGGAAAACAGAAGGCAGGTTTTAGACCTGGTCCAAATGTGCAAATCCCTGTGCTCTACAGGCAGGAGCAGAACCTGCTCCTGAGGGCTTGAAATGCTGATTTACAAATAAATCCCTTGCCCTTGCCCAGGTTGTGCTGCTGGAGACAAGTACTTCTACACAGGATGAGAGAAACACAACCAAGCAGGAAAGCAGGTGGAGAGCGAGCCCTTTGGAAAGAAGGAAGGAAGGAAAAGTGCTTCCACAGTGTCAGATACGGTTTTGGATTCAAATATGACACTGCCAAAGTTCTGCCACGCTCACACAGCCAAATCCCCATTCAAAGGTAAACCAGCAAAGCTCGGACTGAGATTCCAGAGGAAAAGAAGGACCATCACCGCTCTCCTCCATTTTTCCCACCTTCCATTGTGTTGGTTTTGCATCCTGCCCTCTCCCCTGTCACAACCCAGTCGCAAGAGCTCACTAATGGATCAGCTTAAGTATCCAACAGCTCCAATCCCTGCTCTAGAAAATAATCAATCAAGCACTTAATTAGTAACATCAGCAAGGAGCTGCCCAGAGACGGCTAACAGGGAACAGAATAAATTATCCATCACAGGTGGGATCCCAAATCAGGGCAAATCCCCGATTCACCGTCTTCTCCAGCCTTTTTAGGGGGTGTAACTCACCCCAGCCTGACACCAGAGGTGCAGAGAACCCCAAACACAAGCATAAAGGGCTCTTACAAAGACACACAGCTCCATTATTTCTTAAAAAAAACTTTAATTGAAATTCCATCCTTATGGCAAACGACACACAGTAGGATTATCCAAATTTGCTGTGTTACATCAAATGGAAGTCCTTGGTCAATCTGAAATGCATATGTTGGGCTAAAAGCAAGTATCTGTACACATCTGGCATTACCAAAATCAAAGGAGCTGCTCTCTCTTGCAGCTTACACTTCATGGTGATCCCCAGCTCTCCGGGTATGGTGGAAAAGGAGAATTGACTGAGCTTTTAGGTATTCCTAGGGAAACTCTGGCCCCACTGAACTCAGCTGTGCCATCCTCCTCTCCAGGGCACGGCGAGAGGCCAGCTCCAACACCGTCCACACACCTTTTGGTGTCACAGCACCTTTTGGAAGCTTCCACCTCCTCTGAAATGCAGCCAGGACCGAGGGACAGGTTAGAAAGAAACTCAAAAGAGAAAAATTCATTCAATAATGAAAAAATAAGCCAAGCTGCAGAGTGTGAAAGCAGGAAAACAACCTCACCCCTCTACTTCCCATTTCTTCCTGGGCTGTTTCTAACTCCTTAACTTCCAGCCAACATCCTAAGGCCAGAGCTCCGCAGTGCTGGGAGCTCTGGTGGGCAGATGCCCTGCCCAGCTCAATCCTGTGCCACCCCAGCTGGGGCAGGAGGACAGTGACCCCCTGCCATCCCCAAAGCCCCCCCACGGCTCCAGCCCAGCCCGAGGACTCGGCTCTCCCCAAGGAAACCTTGGGATGCAGCGCTGCCTCACACCCCGCAGGCTCGCTCCCCCCCACCTGCTTTTTGTCAGGGATCTGTGTCACACTTGTGACTGAGCTGCTGCAGGAGGAGTGTCACCGATAGGAACAGCCCAGCTGGATTGCTGTCCAGGGAGCAGAGCCTCCCGGATCCGGGCACAGCGGGCCCAGGGTCAGTAGCACCAGGGGTTCCCAGCCTGCCAGAGGGGCACTCAGAACACCTGCGGGGCAGAGAGCTGCAGGCTCGGCGGGACACGGCTCTGGGGAGGGCTCAGGAAGGCACAGGCACCACGGGGTTCATCTCTCCTCGGGGCAGACACTCACCCAACCTGCTGGGCATCGGCTTGAGAGATGAGCAACCCCTCAGAAACCTCGATGAAAACTATCCTTTGACAGCAACCAGTACCACCAGCTCCGTGAGACAGGCCTCATCTGCTAAAAGCTGGGAAATTAAGTGATTTCTACATGATGGTCTAATAGCAGCAACAGAGTAATTATCCCACTTGTGGTTAGAACACTCAAAAGTGAATTTTAAGTACCTTTTATTACTGGGGACAAACGTAATGCCTCAGAATCAGTGCCAGCTAGTATTTTCAGGACTCTCTCCAGTATGAAAATGAAAAGCCATCTGTATTTATAACACCACAAGGTTCACATGAAGTTAACCTTTGCTTGCCACACTTGTAAATGTGGTGGTCACAGCCTGGACCACCTGAAGGTCCACATTCCCTCCAGCTGTGAGGAAACAGGAGTGAGTAGGAAGATTTGACTGACCAGATGGTTTTTCACTGACCCCTAAGTGTGACGCAGAGAAGTGGAACAGAGGAAGTCCTTTGTCCAACGAGATACGTAAGGCCAGTGTTCCCAGACATTCTGGACATTTGTGCTCCTTTCTGCTGCCAAGGCAGCAAGCAGAGACCAAGGGGAGGGAGAAGAGGGAGAAGAGGGAGAAGAGAAGCTTCTGGCTCCCTGCCACTGAAACAGGCACAGGCATGAAGGGTCAAGGAAGACTTCTTTCTGCGAGGGACAGGGTGCTGCAGGAGGTTCTGGCACTGAAGGAATCTCAGTCTGTCTCACCCTGGGAAGCAGGTATGGCAGTGGAGCAAGTAACTCTCCAGAGGTATTAGGGATTTACACCACCCCACGGGTGCCCGACACAGCATCCATCCATTCCTTTAGTACCCCATCTTTAATTCTTCCAACAAAACAGAACAAGACAAACCCCTGATTTACCACAAGAGGCCTTTTCTCTCTTTAAACACCCTGTTCTCAAAAGACCAGAGCTCCAAACTGCTCGTGCCTCATGGTTACCTGAGCAGACCAACCTGTCTGAGCAGCACGGCATCTGCTTCCCAGACACCAGCAATGCCCAGGAACCAGCCTGCAGTGCCCAGGTCCTGGCATTTCAGTGCTAAGGACATCAAGTAAACGTGTGCCCCCAGGGAGGTGCCAGCTGGGCACGGGGCACGGTCACAGCTTTGCTCCGGCCCCCGTGGCTCCAGGGGCCCCTGTGCCTCCTGGGGGGACCCTCAGTGCCAGGGCCCTGCCCAGCTCGGCTCTGCTGGGGGCTGGCAGCCTTCAGGAGAGCCCCAGCACGGGACTGCCTGTTCGCAGGCATCTGCAGTGTAAAACTGTAAATTACTCCTGACTGATCGTCTCCGTTGAAATAACAGCAATTAAGCCAGACCAATCCTACCTATGGCACTCCATAGGTATCCCACAAAACCACACGACTGTGGCACAGTAGAAAGCACAGAGTGGATCTGTAAACCTCCTGGAGAACAAGCCTGACTTCCTAAATCTACTTCACCAAACAGAGAAAGCCCTTTTTAATACAAATAATAAGAATTTAAAAAGCCATTCTGCTTAACAGATAAGCCAACATGTTTCCACACATGCTCCTGCTAGACTTGAAACACGCAGTTTCAGTGGATCAAATCCTCCAGTATCACCCAAGCAGGCTAATTCCTTTCAATTTATGCTCTTCAAATGCTTTCCTGCAGATAATGAAAATGTTTTTTCTAGAAAATGTAAACAAGTTTTGTGCGTTCTACTATCCCAGCTAAGCTCTCACCGTAAGTTTCTGGCAGGAGAAAACCAAACCAAAACAAACCCTTATCTTTATGTTCTAAAAAAAAAAAGAAAAAAAATTATATACACACATTATTAAAAAGCATTAGAAGTCACTTGATCTCCAAAGTCTCCAAAGCCAGCTGCAAAGTCCCTCTCAGAACAGACAACACACTGTGCTGGTCAGACTGCACCTTAAGCAAAACCAAAATAATTGTACCTTTGACCTGGCAAGTTAATGCACTCATGACCACCCTGTAGACAAATAAATCCCTGCATAGAAATAGAAGCTCATTGTAAAAAAGCTGTGTAAGTTTCTCAGCGTGCACTGCTGGGCTCACGCTAAGTCCGATCGGGGTCGGAGGACACGACATCTCCTCACATCTGACAGGATAAACGCCCTTATTTCCCTACTTCCTACAACTCTTCTCAGACAAAGAAAACATAAGAAAAATTAAACCAAAGTCAGGTTCTCTGTGCTGCTGTGGGAGGTAGCAGCACTGAGAGCAGCAGCCTGCGGGCGCGTGCCGGGAGGGCTGGCCGGGGCAGCGTCCCTCCGCGGGCGGCTCCCGCGCTCACAGGGGCTGGCTGGTGAAGAACGCCTTGGTCTCCCTGCACACGGGGTTGACGCAGAGCGGGCAGCACAGGGTCAGCTGGCAGGAGCACACCTCGTTGGACTGCAGGTGGGAGCACACCAGGTCTGCCAGGGCCTGCAGGGCAGGAGGCAACGGTCAGAGGGAGCAAATCCAGCCGGGCGATCCCCCCCGCCCTGGCCCGGGCACGGGGCGGCCGAACCCTGTGCCCCCTTCTGACAAAAACACACAAGCGGCGGTACAAGAAACCCCTCTGTGCTAGACAAAGGGGTTCCATTTCTGCTCTTAAACTCGAAATGCATTAAAACTACCCGAAAACATCCATGCTCAGCAGGAAACACAACTGCAAACCTTTACAGCCACTGCAACATAGCAGATACCTTGGAGAAGAGTGGATTTCCATTGAGGGACTCTGCTCTTCTGATATTTTCTACTCCACACTGAATCAAAAATAAGGAGGAAAAAGTTAGGTCTGTTAAATCTGCTAGATCCTTCACTGGGTAGCCTTCAAAATCTTCCTACTTCATTCAGAAGTTGCCCCAAAATGACAGCATTAAATGCAGTATCATGGTTTTTAGTACAGCAAAAATTACGATGGGGCAACAATTCATTTTGCTGCCAAAAATCAATCCTTCTTTTTTAGCAATAATTGTAATGGTCTTTAAACCAGAAAGACAAACTTCCACCTGTTTTGTGGTTAAGCCAGTTCAGATTAATTTTTGATTTACAGGAAAATAAAGCCCATCCCAAATCATATTGCAAGAAGCAACTACAAAGCAAATTGCAACCCAGGAGAAATAATTTCAGAGCAGCACTACCCAAACAGGGACCAAACCCAGAGTATTCACCTCGTTGGCTAAAACCTGGGCATACTCGATGTCCAGTTCATACAGCGTTTCAATGTGGTCACTCGTAAATGCTATTGGGACCAACAGCATGTTCTTCTTCCCTCGCTGGCACAGGCCTTTAATGGTCTCATCTGTCTGGGGACCAAGCCAAGGCATTGGTCCAACCTGGAACAAAAAAGGGGAAATAAAGGAAAAACACTCATTAAATCATTCTTACGAAGAACACCTACATTTCCTTAGGCAGGACGACACAGACCAGATTATGGATGGGATGGAAACAGTTATTTGTATTTCCCTGCTTTTAGTTGTACTTCTCACTTTCTCCATTAAATGGTTAATGAAGACACACTTCCCACCATTGCATCTCAAAGGAACAGAACCTGGGCCAGCCTGAACAAGACTGATTAAAATAACTGAAAATGTAAATAAAGGCGTATTTTTGTCAGTTCAGTAAAACCCTGCACAGGGTTTACCTGCTCTGCCTCCCTGAGCACATACCTTGGACTGCCACACAAGCCTGTAAGGGTTGGAGTAGTTGAGCTTCTCCATGACTCTCTGGACAGTAGCTCCCACTTCCTGAGGATACGGATCGCCGCGGTTCACCACCTGCACCACGAGCACACCGCACCTCTTCATCCAGTGAGCACTCTGGGGAAGGGCCAGATCTGCCTGGCACTTCCACAGCTGTCCCCACTCCCTTCCCTGAGGTAACTCACAGACATGGGCAGCGAGTGGGCCGAGAAGAGGATGACCACGTCTTTCCTTTTGTCTGGGGGGAACAGGTTCAGTTCCTTCTGGATGTGATCAGCAAAGCACTGCTCAGAGAAAGAGAAACAAAGACCTGAGTCAGGAACACTGGGAGGCATTCCTGCTCTTAGTGATCCAGGCAGGCAGCTCCCACATTACTTGTTGCCTTAAGAACTTCCAAGTTCCCTTCAGTGTGCACAGCACTCAGGCAGGGTGTCCAGGGAACGTCTCCCAGCACAGGCAGTTCCACCTCGCCTGCCTTCGGTGGTTTTTTCATCTGCTCAGCACACCACAGAAACTGCAAACCCACAGAAAAGGAGATGCTCCCTGATAAAGGCCAAAGAGCCATTTTCTCTGACAAGAAAGCAGCAAGAAGGCTTCCCCACATTGCTCCTGCCACAGCCAGGAATTGCTCTTTGCTGCCAGAGGGGAATCTGACAAACCAACGTGATCTCTGTGTGCGCTGATCACGGACCTGCTCTGAGCAGGAATTTGGACTAATGGCCTGCAGAGGGTCCTTCCAGCCACCACCATTAGGGTAACATCACTCAGCTTTTAAAACAGGATGTGCACAATGGTCACTTTCACACATTATCTTGCCAAAGCATCTGGCATGAAATAACCCTCCTTCTCCTGTAATTTCACACATGGTAGACAAGACTCATTTCATCACACAACTAAAATGCACCCTCAGATTGAAGCCTTCCTGTTATCCTTCCTCAGTATTTTTTTCTATATTTTAAAAGAAAATATATAAACCTCAAAGGCTTCAGATCCACACCTGAATGAGAAGGGGATGTGTGGGCCATCGGTCAATTATGCTCCATTTCATCTTTGGCTTCTCCCCTTTCTCGTTATAGTAGCGATAAATGGCATTTAAACTGCTTCCTGAAACAGAGAATTAACAACACAAGTTCAGCCAGGCCACCAGCAACCTGTCAGACTGAAACAGCCTGGCAGCAAGCTATTATCATATTTTGAAATGCTACATAATAAAAATGCAACCATAAATCAGAGCTGAGAGTCTCCAATGGGAACGATTATATCGAAGATCACTCACTGCACCAATCTGATCAAGTTCAAACCATTTATCCACGTTCACAGCCACGTGCCGACAGCAGCCCTGCCCTGCTGAGGTGCTCACCCGTGGTGGAGCAGCTGTACTGGGGGTACTGGGTGAAGGCAATAGCCCTCTCGATGCCATCCCTCTCCATCTCCTCGATCGCCTCCTCCGTCAGGGGATGCACGTACCGGAAGCCGATGTAGTACTTGTGAGGCGCTGCCAGCCCCAGCACGGGGAGAGAAATTGCAGGAAAAGGTGAGAACTCACAGTAACACATCATTACTACGTAAAACAGACAAGAACAGGCACGCTGAAACTGCTGAAATAAACTTGTTGGTAATTTTCTGGCTACTTTCCTAAAGCACTGTCATATAAACCTTTTCTTTGGCCAAGCAATTATCTGGTACCTCCCTTGGCTGCGATTAGAATTTAAAAGCGATTTATATTATGGTTTGCTTCTGCAGGAACACCACTTGCCTGCTTCTCCTGCATTTAGCAGAGGCATAGTTCCCAGCCTGGACAGAGGCCTGACGTCTCCCTGGGCAAGTCCTGATTTAAGGATGTAATGGTAAAAAAAAGTGTCACTACGAGAAGCTAAATGAACACCCCGATGTCCTCACAGCCCTCGGCTCCAGCTGCCTCCCCTGCCCAGCACGCCTGCTCCCGTGGCACCAAAACCCCAAGGACCAACACTATTGTCTGGGGCAGCAGAGCAGTGAACCAGGGACATGTGCTCTCCCATTCTGATTTTGGAGGGGTTTTATAAAAAGCTTCATGGCTTTAACACCTAATTTTGGAGGCAATATGATTCTCCCCGAGGACATCTCAGGTTTCTCCATTTTCTATCTCTAATCTTTTGGGTGTCAGCTTTGGGAGCATGGCTTGGTTAGGGGACGGGAGGCAGGCAGGGGAGGTTTGCTGTTTTGTTTTTTTAAGTGGAGGACAGAGGTTCTTAGGAGAACAAAAGCAAAGTTTCTTTTTCAGGATTTCCGGGTCAGTGGCTCTGAAATAACATTTAGCAGGTTTCTGAAGGAAGCAGCTGTCCCATGCTTGGGCTCCACTCCATACATTTATGCAGGATTCAGAAAACAGGTTTAGTCAGCCCCAGTTCTCTGCAGGAGGCAGGAGAGCTCCCAGCTGGGAGCAGCAGCAAATAATGCCCCAACTTCAGGAGCCCTTGAGCTAGTAACCGCATTAACATCTTTGAATGGCATTGAAGACAAAAGTCTGACTAACCACAGCAGGGACTGCAGGAGTTTAACCTGGGAAAGGACATTCTGGGACAAAATATGGCCAACCTGGAAGCAGTGTCAGGTTTTGTTCAGGACCATGGGCAGAAAAAGAGGGATGTTGGTGTCTGTATACAGACAGCTTAAATAAGAGTGACATCCTGTCCTGATTTTGGCTCGGGTAGAGTTAGTTCCCCTCCTAGCAGCTGGCACAGTGCTGTGTCTGGGTTTAGGAGGAGAGCAGTGTTGCTGACACACTGAGGTTTCAGGTGTTGCCCAGACCAGACCAAGGCAAAATGACCCTAAAAGTATTTAATTTTTGCCACATGTTTCACATGGTACCAGCACCTCCTGCCAGTTACTCATTATGAGGGCTCAGCACTCCCAAAGTGCTGCCTGTGAGTGCACCATATTCCCAAATGCTGTCTGGAAGCACATCCAGCTGTTCCAAGCTGTTCTGAAGGAACACAGTGCTCTGCAAGGTCACTTGGGATGCTGAAGGAAGTGGCTGGCAGTGCTCAGCACATTCTATTGTTAAACTGCAGCTGCTATCAAGTGAAAAAGGAGTCTCCAAAGGACTTATCAGGTGGGAGAGGTGCCCAGAGAAGGGTGTGACTGCACAGAGAGTGGTCACCAAACAAAAGCAAGTGGGAGTGGGACACTGGGAAAAGCAGATAAACCTTCCAAGCTTTATCTGCAGAACCTGCTGCAAGCCCGACCCTTCAGGGGCTCCTGCTCCAAGAACACTTCTGCCTTAGATGACACAGCAGGCCTCAGGCTCTGACTGTACTTGCAGGGACCACAGCTCCAATTAAGCTAGGCAGTCACATCTGTGGAGAAAGGACTGAACATCACCTGAATGAAGGCACCAGTGACACACTACGTTCTGAATGGATGAAATAAATTTGGTTCTCGCCTTCTAAGAACGTTGCTTTTCACCTTTTAGCAGTCCTTTTCCTCTAGCCCTTTTCTAGCCAAGCCTGAGGCAGGTGCCACAAAGAGCTACAAAACAGCCCTGCGTGAAAGGACATTCACAGAAGCATCTGCACCCATTTCCCATCCCGCTCGCGCTACCAGGCAGAGTGGCACGGGCTATCCCACACCAGTCAGCACTCCTGGCTGGGAGGGAGTGAGGTTCAGAGGGGTTCTGTGACCCAGAGAGAGGGGAGGGAGGCTGTATTCATGTTTGAAGTTTTCTCATCATGAAGGACTGGCAAAGAGAGCATCTCCTTCCACCCCAGCCAAACTGCCCAGCCTTATCTTCTGCTGCATCCCTGGGTGGGGCTCGCTGCTATCACTCAGCCACCGCCTGCAGTGCTCATCTACAAAGCCTTGTCTGTCCTCCAACTGTCCTCCTTCCAGCCCTGAAACAGCTGCTGAGAACATCACTCTGAACCCCTCCTGCCACACCTGCCTTAGTTGTTCACATGAAATACATTCCCCTTTCTTCCCATCTAAGCCTCAACCACCTGTCTTCAGTCCAGGCTTCCTCAGGGCTCAAGCAGGGCTTACGGGGCAAGGTACGATGCTTTGCAGTGCCACACACCAAGGGAGACTCCTGGCACCTGCCTTTGGACACCTGAAAATAACACACTTTGTCCATCACAGTCATCTTCCCACGATCACAGGAGAGAGAGCAGTGACTCCCTGAGCCCAGCCCTCGACAACGACCTTACAATGAACAGAACCCCTCCTGCACTACCTTTGCCACGACCTCCCAGCAGGGCTGAGATCCACGCCACCCCACAAGGAAAACCAAGAAGCCAAAGCTGCTTTGCAAGCCAACGGTTCCAAGACAGAGAGCAAAAGCAGCCCGTAGGAGGCTGAGCAGAGCAGTACCAGTGTGAGGAGACATGCTGTCCAGCAGCTTCACCATGCCCTCTCCCTGCACCGCCGTCCACTTCTTGATGGGGGAGCCCCCGCCGATCCTGCTGTACTGCTCCTGGATTTTTGGGGTGCGGCGCTTGGCAATGAGCGGCGCCAATTTACTGCAGCATCGGAGAGGGACACGTGTTAACAGCACAACCCCAACCACCAGCCCTTCCCCAGAGCTCGGCTGCAGCGGCTTTTCTGTGGCAATCTCCGCAAATTACAGCAAAGCAGCATGGTTTGTTTGATGTTTTATTCTACCACCCTTCCCACAGCTCAGTCTGCAATTAGAAGAGAACAACCGTGGCACACCTACTTCCAGAGCGTTCTAGCACTGTCTCTTGCACTGACTGCTCCCAGGCTGCAGCACTCTTAGGGAATGCTGCTCTCTACAGAAGGTAAATATCAGAGCCTACAGCTCAGGCAGCAACACCCAACACCGCCCGTATCACAGGAGATCCCAGTGCTCCTCACTTTTGAGCTGGAAGGGTCATTAGATCTCTATCCAGGAAGAGACGCAGTAAGAAATCATGGACGTCATCCAGCCGCTCCGGGCCTCCCATGTTCAACATCAAGATTCCTGTTTTAGGTTTCCTATGGAAGCAAAAGATATTTCAAATCGTAGTGACCTACTGCTTTTATTTGTATTATTATGACAAAACAACCAGTTTGTCCTCCTGCATTTCCCTTTTGCAAAGGCAGCTCCGATTCAGAGGCTCCTCCTGTTTATGTAAACGCTCGGGCCACAAACAGGAATGGCCAGACACAAGTATCTACATGATCTTTGCTTTTTTAAAAAGTAACCACCTAGTATCACAGACTTTAGCCAGAAACACTCTAAGAAAGCTGTCTCGAAGCTGCGGGCTCCAAGGGAGGTTATAAAACAGGGTCTCCCCTGTGGATTCCAACCATACCAAGCAGCAGCTTCCCCGGAAAACAGATGAGCCAGTCACACAAGTCTTTGTCTTCATGACTGTGGGGACACATCTCATCTCCTGCAGCAGTGATAGCAGCAAGAAGCCTTTCTACACATAAATTCATTGCAGGGCCAGTTGTGTCTGGGTTGGGTTTTTCCACAATGGATTTTATATCCAGGTGCAGGTCTGGCACACTGTTGTAAGGATAACGTCCCGCACGGCACAGCAGCACAGATGGTGGTATCAGCATTTACAGAATGGCTGCTGATCACAACTCTCACCCAATTTCCTCATGGAATTGTTTCCCCTGCCCAAGAGAGCCCGCAGACCAGGATCTCTCACCTCCTGAGCAGATGGTTTAGGTTGCACAGGGAGCTTTGCCCTCCTCTTGTTAAAGCTGAAGCCTTAGAACAGGGCACTGAGAGGAGCCCAGGCCTGCCCCAATGTTCTGGGACCTCAGCTTCTATTCCCTCTCTGCTGGAGCATGTATCAGAAGGCTGCTGAATAAAACCCAGGAAGCAGGAACCAGAAGTTCAAATAACAATGACAATGAATGTCCTTCCACTGCTCCTACGCTGCCTCAGGCCTCGCGTGGGCCTGGGCTCACCGAGCTCTGCAGGAACAAGGCTGTCCTGCCCCGCAGAACGGAGACCACGGGGCTGGGCGAGTGCAGCCAGGCAGATAAACAATCTCACACACGCAAAGCAGCGCGAGCCCGTGGCTGCCCTGCTTCTATCAGGGAGAGGCAGCCGCGGGCGCAGAGCCCCCGCCTGCCGCGCACACCTACCGCTCGCGGGGCTGGATCTGCGGCTTGGTCCTCTCCGTTACCGCGGCGGCCGTGGCCTGGCCTCTCCATCGCACCGGCACCCGCAGCTGGCTGCAGCTCCTCAGCACTGCGGAGAGATAACGGCACTGATAAGACAACAGCACTGATAACACCTGTTCGGGGCCGAGGGGCCCCTCGCCACAACAGCACTAATCCCTCCGCAGCCACACAAACCCACTCACAGCGCCGCGAGCTTAGCATTTTCTCACTCAAGCTCCAGGTCCTGAAATCAAAGAAAGTCAGGAAATCTTCTGCCTCTCTTTGAGCACTCCGTATACTTACAGCTCTGGAGAAACCAGGCAGCAACCAAAAAGCAAACCAAAGCCTCACTAATCGGTGAGTTCCAATCATAACTCCAAAATAACTGGTGAGAACAGAGCAGAAACAAGGGGCTGACACTGAGGAATAAGCGTCAGACTGGGTAACTCCTCGTGGGTCAGACACACCTGGGCACACCCCAGACAAGCACAGCATTTCCACACCATGTCTACAATGCAGGTTAGACATCTGCTCCTCTTCGACCCTGTGTCAGGAACACCGAGCAGCAACTCCAGAATCCATTTACATGGGACCTGGGCCACCTTCTTCCTCACTACCCAGCCAGGTGATAGCTCTTAATCTGGATTTCAGCATCAGACAAAACCCAAGATTTTACAAGTCTGCACACATCCACCTCCCTCTCCAGTTCTCTTGGAGCCCCTTTAGCCACTGGAAAGGGCTCTAAGGTCTCCCTGGACTCTTCTCTTCTCCAGGCTGAACAACTCCAGCTCTCCCAGACTGTCTCCATAGCAGAGGTGCTCCAGCCGTCGGAGCATCTCCGTGGCCTCCTCTGGACTCACTCCAGCATCTCCACGTCCTCATGGCAGGGGCCCTGCAGCTGAACACAACTAGATTATCCCTAAGCTTCCTTCCAACCCATTCCATACAATCCCATGCTGGTTACAGCCTGCCTTTTCAAAGGCACGCTTCGTTCTCCTCGGGAGTTCATCATCATTACATGGTATTCTTTCAGTGCAAAAATAGTGTGAATTGCTCATGGTGGAAAAAAAAAGGTTAAATTCTGCATCCCCGTCTCTCCAGCAATTGTTCAGTGCGACATTTCCCCTGTCAGACCGCAGGAGCTCAGCAGCAATTGAGCCCCAATAGCACAGAGCTCCTCAGCAGCCGACCCACCCGCTGGGAAGAGCATCTTACAGCTCACAGTTCTCTAATAACCTCCTGAACAGATGCTGAACGGCCTCAAAACCTGCTGGAATCAATGGCAACGAAACGCATCCTGCAAATCCAGCCTCTTACTCGGGATTACGAGTGCGTGGCTGTGGATGCCTGCATCTGCACTTATACAAAAAGCTGCAAACTAAAGAACCTTCGTTCAGTTGATGCCTGAAAGGCTCTTTTCAAATATTTATTTTTTACTTCCAGTTCCTAGGTTATTACTTTCTGAGGTGCTGACACTATATGCCAATTATAGAGAACAATAAGTTCAGAAGTTTCAATGGCTGCGTTGATACTCCTGCACTGTAACAACGCATTTGTTCTCGCCCCAGAGGGGGCTTGGGCACTGCCCAGGCTCCCCAGGGAATGGGCACAGCCCCAAATGCTCCAGAAGCATTTGGACAACGCTCTCAGGCACAGGGTGGGATTGTTGGGGTGTCTGTGCAGCTCCAGGAGCTGAATCAATGACCAGGAGCCACTTCCAACTCAGGACATCCTGCAACTGACTAATTTAAGGCGAGGCTTATGCACATTTCCATCTGCATCGTGAAGGACATAGCGCAGAACGGGATGTGCAATGAGGATGATCCCAGCTTGATGGAACATTGGTAAAAGTTCTCTTTCATGTGTTTCAGAAGTGGCATGATGATATTAAACCCTAGAGCGAAAACAGGGGAGGGTAAGAGCACAGATGCCTCTCGGTAGCGACACGAAGTGAGCGCTGCACGGCCGGGGTGAGCAGCGGGAGGACCGCGGTGACCCAGGGCTCACCCCTCCCACCGCACCTGCAGCGAACCGCGCCACAGGCAGCAGTTTCACACAAACGCTTTCTAACAGGAGAGCGGCTCGTTTGGAACTAAACTCCACAGAGGGTAAAATATAGAAAAATATAGAAAATCAGCGAGAAGCTGAGCCTCACAGGAGCAAAGGGCACGTTTGCCTCGGGGGGAGAGACCCCTGAGCACCGCAGGCCGCGGGTGAGGGGACCCCAGGGGTGAGGAGACCCCACGGGTGAGGAGACTCCAGGGGTGAGGGGACCCCCAGGGGTGAGGAGACCCCCAGGGGTGAGGGGACCCCAGGGCTGAGGAGACCCCCGCGGGTGAGGAGACCCCAGGGCTGAGGAGACCCCCGCGGGTGAGGAGACCCCAGGGGTGAGGGGACCCCGCGGGCGAGGGGACCCCGCGGGTGAGGAGACCCCGCGGGTGAGGGGACCCCGCGGGTGAGGAGACCC
>VWZW01004527.1:320653-343022 GCA_013397115.1 Edolisoma coerulescens
TCCCCAGGGCAGACTGGGCGAGTTTAATCCCCGGACTCATTGCAAGGGAAGCCGTAGACTTTAGGATATTTATTAGCATTACACTTTTGAAATGTACATTCCATTGAACGAGAGCTGTAGGTCATGATTTTTACTATAAAACCATTTCAATAATTAGCTTTAGTTCAGGAGGGGGAAGTAGATAAAAGTGAAACACCTCAACTTGAGTAAAGAATGTGCAAAGGTAAAGAGACTCACAAAAACACTTTTTACACTGTAAGAATTGAGGCACCAGCAAGTGAAATACGTTCCAAAGTTATCCATCACTGACTGTACCCAGAACTGAAATGAATACCTTGTGCCAGCTCCAGGGGCAGCTTCCAGAGCTCACATCTATCCTGATGCCTCATCCAGTCTGACACTGGCTGGAGTTTATCACCAGAGATCTCATCTCAGCTGTGACAGCTCCGATGGGAGCATCCAGGGCCCTCTCCAGGGCTGAGCACCCCACGTGCCATCATGTCTGAGCAGTTAACAAAATGGAGCACACAAGGGAAATTGCTTTCAAAGACAAATATGAAATGTAGATGCAGTTTTATACCAACATAGTACTAAAAAGTGAAAAGTCTGCAATTCCAGGCATCACTAAAAACCGACACTGCTGGGTTTCCATTCCCAGCACACGTATCCTTCACTGTCACACAGAGTGGTCGCACAAGGATCAGTAGCTCCATGGACAACTTCTTGGCCTTCCTGTGCTCCCAGGAGTCCAAACCCAGAAACTTCCGTGATAAGACATAAAAATCTTCACATCCTTATACCAGGTGGTTAAAGAAGATGCCGAGTTTGTTTCGAGTAGCTTTGTGCAATCTCTGGGACAAGCAGCTCCTCTCCACCAGGCAGTCCATCAGCTCGTGTCCCGTGTGTCCCCGGAGCCCGTGCCGCTGGCGGCCAGCACGGCGTCCAGCGGGGCGCGCCGCTTGCGGATGCTGCGCCCCGACGCGATCAGGTCGGCGTAGCCGCGCTGGTGGGAGAAGGCGTAGGCGGAGCGGCGGGCCGAGACGCCGCGGCGGAACGCGCTCTGCCGCCGCTTCCACTGCTGCTCTTCCAGCAGGTACTTCCGACGGTTCCTCTGGATCTGCACGCCCGCAAACACACAGTGGGTCAGGCATTAGGACATCACCACAGCCTGAACTGTTTTCATGCCTGTGTGCTGCGTGCTGGCTCAAGGCAGAGCAGAAGCAGCCAAGCCTATCCCGTACTCTGACATGTAACCCTGGCACTCCAGCCCAGCCTAAATTAAACCCAAACTGGGGCCCTCAGCAGCCTCACGGGGTCTCGGTGGGGTCACCGTGTCTCAGCCAGGCACACGAGGAAACAGCCCCCACTGAGCTGCTGCCTCTGGCCAGCGCTGCGGCCACCCCTCCGCCCACAGGACCCAAGCCAGGCTTGTGTCGCTCTCCCAAGGGCACCATCACTTACTTGTTTCTAACATTACCATAAAGTCCCAGAATGGCTTGGGTCGGAAGGGACCTCAGAGCCCATCTCGTCCCACCCCCTGCCATGGGCAGGGACACCTTCCACTAGCCTACACCTTAGCACTGACACCAGCCCCTGTAAGTAAGCACCTGCGCTATTCACCCCAAACCCACAGATTTCACTCACTTTATCGCTCTCCGAAGGCCAGACTGCCATGGATAAGAAGCGCTGTGCCACTACAGGTAGTAAGCAAATAGCAATGGATAAAATCATGGTAAGCCAAAGGTATGGCTGTCGCAGAGCATTCGGAGCAGTTCCTGAGAATAAAAAGAGCAAAAGTTAGTTTATGACAAAGCTACGTGAGACAGGACAGAGAACCATAAACCACCAGGACTGACCTGTGAACTGAAAGCCAGAAGGGAAGAGAACATGGATTCCAGCACTGTGAAAGTCAAATGTGATCCCAAAGTAAAGTGCAATACTCCCAAATACTGAAAAAGCATTAACAAAAGTCCAGTAGGATGTATCCAGGCCAATCTAAAAGCAAACAAAAATGCCAAATGAGTTTATTAATTCCAAATAAGGCCAACTACTCTTTGCATGTTGTTACCTTTTTAGTAGAGAAATTTAGAACAGTGAGCAGAAAGTGTTCTCAGGAAACCAAGCTTACTTGCCTGAAAATTGACAACAAATACCAGAGAGGATGCTGCTGTGACAGCAAAGGACTGATAATCTGCAGGGGCTTCTCCATCTTGTCCCATAGATTTCAGGTACGCTCCGTATGGGATGAAGAAGATGATCAGTGAAGTTACAGCTCCATGGAGCAAACTTAAAAAGAACTTCTTGTAGTTGAAAAGTAAATCTCTCTGGCCCAAAACATAAAGTCTGGGGAACCGAAGGCTCAGTTTGTCGCTCACATCCTTAATAAAGAGGAAAAAGAAAAAGGAAGTTGTTGGGAATGGTTGTTCTCAACATGAGCTTTGAAGAGTGAGAAGCTGAACTACACAGTGTCCCAAAGGGAATGGCAGATCCCTTTCTCTTTCCAACAGCAGGGATTTGCACAGAGTAACGCAAGAGGAAGGCATTCTTAAAAGCCACAAAACCAAACCCCTCTTGTTTCATGGACAAGGCAACCAGTGTAACTTAAAGACCCGGTAGTAGATGCCTGTGAATTCATCTGTTGTAACAACGTGGGGATACCTGGTCGAGCAAGCCGACGAGCAGGACTGGGAGACTGGAATACAGCACGTTGTACAGCGTGATGAACCAGTCCTCATAGGCTGTCTGCAACAGAGGGGGAATCGCAGGACTTAGTGATTTCATTTCATTACCTTCTTCCCCTCCAGTTCCTGAGAAAACTCACGTGCTCTCCTACAGCTTTAAGTTCCCTGTCTCAGTGTTCACCCAAAGGCAGCAGCACCTTGGCTCAAGGCTCTGCTGAAACTCTCTAGTCTGTGTTAAGCTGCCCCACTCCTTCCAAACCTTCCTCCCTGTACAACCATGATCCTGACTTTAGTGCTCTGGAATCAAACCCAACTGCTTGTAACTAACTCGCTCAGTACTCATCACATCCTCCTGCAGAAATCACTGGTGACAACTTCACATTCCTAACACTTCGCAGGTTACGCCTTTGCTGTTCCACAGTGACAAAAGCATCTGCTTGCTGTTATCCCACATGAGCACACCTTCCTACCTGGGCAGAGAAGCCATTGAAGAACGAGTACCAGATGTGGACTAGTGTGAAAGCGAAGTTTTTGTAGAAGAAGTATCTCAGAAACTTGCACATCCTGATGTACGACCAGCGCCCGTGGACCAGCAGCAGCCGCTGGAGGTAGCGGAACTGTCCGAAGGAGTAGTCACTCGACATGACAGCCTGCATCCCCTCCTGACCACTGATCCCAACTCCAATGTGGGCAGCTGGGTGAAGGAGACAAACACCACACACTAGGTTGGACAAAGGGACAAGAACATGACTGGGGCCACATCTCTACGGTCACCTGTATTCTCTCTCAGTGCTTGTTCTGTCAGAATGCACCTGGGAAATTCTACCAAAGGACAACCAAGCGATGAGACAGAGTGAGTAAAGTCCTAAACAAACTGGCCAGGCAGTTTACAAACACCCTCGGGACACAAACCCTATCCCAGATGGTTTTTTCTCACTGGGATCTCTTGGGAAGCTGTTCAAAGAGTAGCAGGTACAATCCAGGATGGGTAATGCCACCAGGCAAGGGGCAGCCAAGCTACTGCTTTGGTCTTTATATTACACTTCTGTAATGCACAGCATGAGAGCAGACGGGATTCGAGCCCTTGCTCAGGGAATGTCTACAGAAAAAAATAAAATAGATCAGGAAAAACCACTAACCATTTCCTAAAGTGCTTCCTCAGAAAGGGAAACAGGCACAGAAGCTAAAAGCCCCATGGCAGCAAAGCAGATGGAAGAGTCTTCTGACAGAGAGGGACAGTGGAGAGACTGCGGGAGCAGGCCAGAGGAGATCTGTCCTAGCGAGAGAATTCGATAGCTGCCTTACTTTTGATCATGTTCACGTCATTGGCCCCGTCCCCGATGGCCAGGGTGATGGCCTTCTTGTACTTCTTCACCAGTTCCACCACCATGGCCTTCTGCTTGGGCGTCACGCGGCAGCAGATCACAGCCCTGCACTCGCAGGCCAGATCCACAAAGTTCTTCTGCTGCTGCTCCTTGTAGGCCTCTGCCCTTCTCCTTTTCTCTGTTTGCTTTTTCTTCTCTTCTGCTGTTCTGGGGAATTTCAGTTTAAGTTTCTTTTTCTTCTTTTTCTTCTCCAGCAGGATTTCATTCTGTGAAAAAAATAAAACTTACTATGTTCCCTTCTGCACCATTTCCAGTCCTACTCCAGGCACTGCCTAACAACACACCTGAGGTCATTATGCTCCCAGCATCCATTTCTGGCCTTTTAATGAACTGCTCGTGCAGACAAAGGAACAGAGTCCTTGGTGAGGGACACTGTAGCCTGGTGGTGCCCGAAAATCCCAAAGACTCAGGAGAACAGCCTTTGTACATACCAGCCAGGAGCCAGTGATGATTAGAGCCCGATCTCTGCTGCCCTGGAAGAAGGGCTCGTTCATTCTGAGAGAGGAATGTGGACTGGATCCAGCCCTGTTCCTCTGGTTTTCCAGCCTCGTTTGAAGGAGAGCACTGGAAAGAGATGGGGAAACTATTACAGGAAAGTCAAGGACAAACTTTAAGCTAGGTCAGTCGGAGACTGAAAATCCTGAAAATGAACTCCTCTGTTTTCACTTGCCTGGTATCTTCTCCATAGCAGATGGCCGTTTCCTCGGTTAAGAGCTCACAAGAAAATCCAATATTTTCAGCAGTTTCTACAAAAAAACAATTAAGAGAGGAAAGTATTTACTGAAAGTTCTGTCACAAGTAATTGTTGGGAGCAGCCAGAAGCACCTCAAGTGCTCTTCAGTAATTTTTGATTCATGTTTCAGTATGAGAATTCCCTTCAATCCCACAGTGTAAATGAACAGGAAAAATCCTTCTGTTTTCAGCTGTTTGGCTGTAAGCAACCTGACCTTTTTTGTCGCCAGTAAGCACCCAGATTTTAATGTCTGCTTTAGAGAGTCTGGAGATAGTTTCTGGAACTCCATCCTGTAGTTTGTCTTCAATAGCTGTTGCACCAAGCAGCTGGAAGGGATTTGAAATACAGGTGGTTAGCAGCATTGAAATATGTTTCTTTTAATATAAGAATTGAAATGCACTAAAAATGTACAGCTCCTTACAATCAAGTTTTTTTCTATCTCCTCATACACTTTATCCAGAGCTTCATCTCGGTGACTTGTAGCTAAACTGGCCTCCGCAAACTTTTTATTCCACACTTCAAATTCATCCTGGCTTATGTCTCTATAGCACAGACAGAGTGTCCTGAGAGTTTCATTTGCAAAGACCTGAAAAATAATTAAAACCATACATACCCACAAAAGAAAACTCTTCATTTGCAATACAAACATGAGGGTAAGAACATGAGCATTTGACAAGTTTGACAAAACAAGTCCAACTTTCAGAACCAATTGCAGGTTTTCATTTGTGTTAATAGGAAAAGAAAATTAATAACACTATTGTCAGAAATAAACCATTTTTGGTTTAAAAACAGCATACAAAATACAAACATACATCGAGTGCCTCTTCTGTGGCTTCTCTCTTTAGATTCCTGGGGTGCAGCCGCTCATAAATCACCGTATCAGCCCCTTTGCAATACAGCCTGATATTGCCACCAGACTCTCTTACTGCGGAGGGAAACAGCAGAGGTGGCACACTTATATAAAGGAGTCATTTCAGATTGGATTTTTCAGCCTACTGCCAAGTACCAAAAGTACAAGATGGCATTTTTTCTTCAGCGGACTCAAACGCGTCCCAGGACTGTCACACAGCTGTTAAATCTTGACCCCAGCTTCCCTTGCATGTCCCTTCTCACCCCTGAAATACAAGTGACCTTCTCCAAGCAGGCTGGTGGCAATCAGCTTACCAATGACAGACATCCGCTTCCTGTCGCTGTTGAAATCCAGGATGGCCAGGACATCGTAGGTCCTCTCGAGCCCCATCTCACTTATCGTGATGGTGTTCTGTGTTCGGGAGAGGAAAACGTACCCGAAGTTCCGGGCGGCCGTCACCAGGGCCCCCTCGTCCGGGGAAGCTGCCTGGTAATTGAGCTGACCTGTAGGATTGCAGCCAGGGTACACCTGAGGGTACAGCTGGACACTGCTGCAGCACCCGACAGCAGCGCACGCAGAGAACAGGGACCATGGACCCCCCATTCTGTTACGTGCTTCCCACATGGGATCAGTCCTCAGCCTGCTTCCCTCCACGTATTAAAGCAAAAACTCCACGTTTTCTGCCTCAATATCTTAATTTCTCAATCCAGTCATTTAAACATTTTCAAAAGAAGCTCCAAAAGACAAATCCTTGGCCAGAGACACTGATACAATGAGTGGAAACAATCCCAAAAACATTAGGAGCAAGAAAGGACGGGACACTGTTGGTTCCACAGAGATTTCACGAAGAGGGGAGCAAAGCAATATTAATATTCCATGTTTTAATCGAATCTTCCAACCCTATGTTTCATATCCACGAATTCAATAGCTGATCACCTCTACATTTAGTTTTGTTTCATTTAAAAGGGCAGCCTAACACTCCTCCCTTATGGGATCAGCATTAGCTGTGGATCTCTCCCTTGTGGAACTGGACTTGAATTATTGTTTCCCGCTACAGGGAAAACAATACTCACCATCAGAAGTGTCAGCCATGACTGTGTGACAAATAGCAAGCAGAAAAAAGAACTTCTGGATTTCTGGCTCCTTTCCAGACTTTATTTGCTCTATCAGATAGTGATCATAGAACAAGAACTTGCCGTCTGCGTACACATTCCAGCTGAAATCAACTTGCTGCTTAGAAAACAGGGGAAGAGAGTTTGAGTTACCATAGGTGCCGTTGCTTTGTGCCCACCTGCATCTCTCCATGCTTTGGCATTCCCATTCCACAGACCGGGATACAGCGGTGGTCGGATGAACCTACCTCTGCGTGGCTCTGGAGCTGCCCCGCTGCATCCCGGCAGTCTCCTGCAAGGCAAGCACCCACAGTCAGGGGGACCAGGCACAACAAAGCTTTTACAACCCACCACAAGGTAAAACATATCTGGAATACGTATTGCCCTAGGACTGGAAGGAAAGGAAAAGGACAAACTGCTGCTCTTACTAAAACTTCCTGGTCTGTTTCTAGATTTTGTCCCCAAAGCATTTCTAGTGAAAGTAAAAGTAAATTTGCACAAAAGATTGTGCAAATTACCGATTTGCAGTTTTTCTGAAAGCTGGGAAGTTCCCACGAAAGTTCCTCAATTTCCACTTTGAAAGTGGGAAAACCCCAACAATTCAACCCTATGCTTTACCCAATGCCAGGTCTAAATTGTGGAAGTTCAGTTGGAACTAGGAGAACTTGTATGTGCCTGATCTCCAGCAGGCATTAAAACTCCTCCTCCTCCTCCTTTGCACAGGCTGTGCACAGATTTACCGTATCTTTGCCCGTTTATGCAACACTTTTTAAAGGTCATGATGTTCTGTGTAAGGGTTCCAGTCTTGTCAGAGAAGATGTACTGGATCTGCCCCAGCTGCTCGTTCAGCGTGGTGGTCCTGGCCTTGGCAGCCGTGTCCTTCTCGGGGTAGTACATCTGCAGGTCCCAGTTGATGAAGTAGCTTTGGCCAAAGCGAATCACTTCCACGCTAAATGAAAGAGAAGGAATGTTCTCACTCCCAGCTGCAGCTCACATTCCCACACAACGACACCTCCTCAGGTATTGCCCTACCTCACATAGAGGGAAATGGGAACCATGGTGTTGAGGACAATGATGTATCCCCAGAAGTTGAGGAAGCCCCGGTAGGCAGGGCTTAAGTCCTGTGCATCATAGAGGTACCAGGAGGAGTTGCCAATCTGCTGCTCCCAGTAGGTGTGTCCGATGGCCAGCCCAGCCGACAGCAGGATAAGGACCACGATGATCTACAGGACACAGAGAGGTCACTCACACTTCAGAAACATCTGCTCGACTTAAATCCCAAATCCCCGTGTTCCAAACGGAATATGACAGGTATTTGTGAGGAGAAATGGAGCAAACCTTTCCTACAAAGGCACCTTTTAGATTTCCTCCTGCTCCATCCCAGTTCAGCAGGCCAGAAAAAGTCGAAACACATTTATTACACACACACAGGAAGAAACTGCCTAACTTTGCATTCACTGTTCACTTAAAATGTGAATTTTAAACAAAAAGGCTTACAGTATAAACCATGTAGTTCATAAGGGAGTCAATTTTTGTCCTTTTAAATCTTGTCTTTCCGCTATTTTTCATTATTTTTGTGTCAGCACCTAAAAATAAAGAGTGAAAAATTAAAAAAAGGGAAAGATAGAATAAGCAAACAGATGTCAGTACTACAGTTTTACCAAACTGGGACATGAAATACAGTTGATGTCTACAGGATGAAGACTCTCTTTCACTCTACAGGTGTGCTTTTAGTGCAGAAATATTACACACCTGCAAATATGACCATTCCGTGGCAGAAGTCCGTATTCCTGATCTTACAGCCACGCAACAAAATCTTATCAGCATCCAGGGAATAATTTGAGTTTCTCCAGGATAATGCTCCTGTAAACTTATCCAGCCGGTTATTGGGTTCTTCACATTCAACCAGACCTAGAAAATTTGAAGGAGAATGTGTTTAATGTACAAGTTAAATGCAAATGCATTGATTTTGTACCCATTATAGAAGTAGCTTTACTTTACTTTTATTGACTTGCAAACTATTTGAGCTACGTTTTAATAGCATTAGGTGTAGAACTGTACCAACCATCAAAGTCTGCCAGGGCACTTTCTTCCTGAAGGTGTCTGTGTGTCACCTCTAGGGCCATTTTGAATTTTAAGTTAGTCTCACTAAGAAGAAAGGATAAAAAGGTGATTTTATTAAAACCATGGATACAGGAGAGAAGTTTAAATACAATTAACTTAAGGTACAACTACTTCTCTGGGCAACCCATACTAAAGTAAAAAATAAATCCATGTCCTTCTCCCTTTTTTCCTATGTCACATTCTCCAACAGTTTTGATGTGTCTGTAGCACTCTAGCGGACAATTTTTAATGATTCTTGAATTGTGGGAATCAGCAGCTGGATACAGTTCCCCAGGTGTGGCTTAACAAGCAGGCTCTGATGTACACAATTCTTGCTCTTTCCTACTCAGCCCAAATTAACTCCAAGACATCCTTAAGTAGAACCTTACCCATCCAGTTCAGCTGTCTCCACGTAGCACAGACTGTTTGGTTCTGAGCTGGACAGCAGCAAAATATCAGCCTAGAAAACAAATAAATAGACATCAAATAAAGCCAGGTCAAGATTCCTACAGAACTCTCTAGAAACATAAAACAAATGTATCTGAAGCACTTACAGGAACGAAAGTATTTTTCTTCAGACGAATGATATCACCAACTTTAATATCTTTCCATTTTGTGGTTTTGAACCTAATATCAAGATAGTTTAATAATTATTACTCTTTAATCTAGAACACTATGCACTCTACAAATCTTACAATATTGAACTTTCTTAGGAGAGAAAAACTGACCTCTTGGTACGCTATGGGTTTGCTTTTGGGAAACTGCAATTTAGCTGAGGGTCTACAGCTCAGAAGTCAACCTACCTCTTCTCTCTTCCCACTTCACCTAGTTATGAATTCCTGTCCTCTCCAAAGAAGTTGCTCTTAGCACAGGTTTAGTGCCAGAGAACTAACTTTAAATTACTCCTTTAAGCAAGTCTCTTCCAGCTTCAATTAGGTTTTCAGGTAGGCAGTAGAGAACAGAGCTGAACCTTTCCTATCATCTACAGCTCCAGATCTGTGACAAAGCTTAGCAGCAGGGCAGCAATCATCACTCACAGAGCTCAGAGGGGACCATACAAACCTTCCATCCTTGATGACATCACATGTCCTGTTATTGACCTCGTTGTCCATCCTGTGACGAGCCTGAAACCGGAGCAAAGAATGTACTCCCTGCTCTGTGTCACAACAGGAGAAGTGAGCTACACTGGGTGGGTTTTGCTTTTTCCATTAACAGAACATGATTCTTACAATGTCATCCACCAGGTCTTTGACTGCAGTTATTCCCAGCACCAAGAGCAAGGGCACCAGTGTTGTATACCACGACAAGGTAGTTATTTGGGGAATCGACTACAAAAGACCAATAAAATCAGCTCAGTACAGGATCATCAATCAAATTTAATTCAGAGATATTTCATAGTGATCTGACTAGAGAAAAAAAAAACAACACATCAGAGAGAATTTCACATCAGGTTGTGAAAATGAACAAAATTCTGTGGGAAGAGTTTGGCTGTTACCCTGCTTTGGAATCAGCTTCCTTTTAACAATTGCACTGGCTCATATATTCTGTTGGTGTTTCTGATTTATGAGATGAACTCAAGAAACATCTTTTCCTCATGAAATTCATGAGCTCTACAACGAGTTCATTCTAATACTGTGCAACTTGCTCATCCCAGAACTCTGCCATAGCTCATCCCAGCTAATCCATATTTGTTGCAGGTTTCTGTTATGATGGGTTTGGTCTCTGCAGCAGTTCAGATAGTGCCCCTCAATTCCCTGACAGGACAGCACCGAATTGTGTCGTAAATATTATTGAGCTCAAATTCCCTTCACAGTGAGTATTCTCCATCTTGCTTACCTGCAATATGAGAAGAACAAGGAAATAGAAGTTGGCTGCTCTCTTAAACTGTTCAAACAGATTCAGAGGTAAAAAAGTGATGGGGTTGTACTTGTATGTCTTAATTGCATTTCCCTGTGGGAGAAATCCAAACATCAGTCACACAGCAGAGCTTCTCCTTCCAACATAAATGTACAGTGCATATTTTTAAGCTCCTAATTCTCCATCTCACCTTAAATACGTCTCTTGATTTTCCATTTCAAAACCCCAACCCAGTTATTCTTCCCCCCCCACCTCTGCTGGAAACACTGAGGAATTGTGAACGGGCGGCTTTTACCACTCACCAGCCGTTCCAAAGATCTTACCGGGATTAAGGAAGCATTCACCCAACAATTAGCACCTCATTGGGATAAGACAACTTACCGCATATTTGCTTTTCTTGAAGCACAGGAAGATTGTTCTCTTGAAGCCCGGCTGGTCATAGAAGCGCTGATCGTTTGCTTTAACTTGCCAGCTGCAGTCTGGAAGGGACAAAGAGGATCAAAAATTGTTACAAACATGAGGGAACAAATCTGCCACTTTCAGGTTGTCTCTCAAATCCATCTTTTAAAGGTACTTTCGACTGAAGCAAGGCTGGTACCTGCTTTATAATACATAGCTTTTAAAAAAGGCTTTTCAAGACATTTCCAGGCTGTTTGTCCTTATAAGCAATTCAAGTATATTCAGAGGTAGGAAGAAGCGTTGATTAACATTCGAAGTTTTGTGGGAAACCTGCAGAATAACACTTATTCACGCTAAATTCCCTTCTCTCCCCTTTTGGTTTGCTTCCGTGACACCTGAGAAGCACTCAGCACTCCAGCCCCCATATCTGCCTTTCTGGAAACGAAGAGGTCAGTTCACCTTTCGAAAGCAATTATTTGATTTTACCACACTGTGCCATTGTTTTCATTCACACCCATAAAAAAGTACAAATCTGAAGTGCTCATTTTATTTCCTCAGCCATCAGTTTTGTTTGATTGTGAGAAAACCCAGGAACAGGAATTGCACCCATCAAGTAATTTGCTGTGCCCGCTCTTTCACGGGCCCCCCTTTCCCTCCCAGATGCCTCAGCTCCCATTCCCTCAAGCCCGCAGACACCCTGCTACCCACAGCACACTCGGGCCCTGCCCACATCCAGGGAACTCATTCCCCAGGTTTGGGAGCTCCCGGGAGCTCTGCCTGCCTGGGAAGGATGACGCAGGCAGGATTTTGAAATGCAGCTTTCCTGACTCATCGGCCAAGCATCTCCCCCTTTCCTCCAGCCCACAGGGATTGTCCTTAATGGGTGCTCTTCTGCTTTCATGGGATCCTCTTCACCCATGGATGGGGTGAAACTCCCTGCGGCAGAGGCGTGGGGCCTGGCACGGCTCTGAGGAACGCTTCAAAACCCAAATCCAAGTGCAAAGACTTTTTATTTTCCACCCACCATAGAGCAAATTCTGGGCTGACATATCTGGACCTTTCCTGTGACTACACAACTTTCATTTCCAGCACTTTGGCTACAAGCCCAGAAGATAATAGAAAAGTATTTATCTTGAAGAACCAGGTTTTGAGTTAAAAGATCAAAGCATGAATTGACAAAGTTACTAAATTTTGTCCAAATGACAGGGCATGAAGGAAAACATAAAGTCTACATAAACATCTCTTTACCACATTCCAAAAACATTGCAGTGTTGATAAAATTGATGGAAAACTGGCAAATTAGGTCTGAGGTAAAACCTGCAGGAAGGAAGCTCCTCAAAATTACTTTAAACTGTAGTACTAACACCAAATATTTGGCAAACTGCTTTGGTAATTCATCAACTTTAAAGGATTTCATCATAAAAAACCCCTTAAACTAAACATGTGACAGGTGCTTGTAAAATGAAAACACATAACAGGCGGTTATGAAACGAGAGGTGATCAACTGTTCCCACACAAACAGGAAGAAATCTGTATAAATTAAACAGGCTCTGGTTACATTGAAAATACTCCTGTTGCAGCCCTGAGAAAAGGGAATTTAGGGGACCTAAGGATGTTTCTTGGGCAGAGGTTCAGAACAGGGATGCCAGAAAGGCTCTTCCCACTGACGTTTCTACGCTGGCAGCAGCCACAGGCTGTACCTGCCAGTTCCTTTGAACTCCTCCTACTCACCTCTTACCTTCAGGAAACTCATGAGGCTACAAAATGAGCAATGAGGTGGAAATGTGCTCTGCACAAGCAGAAATCCAGGGAAAACACTGACTGAGCACAGCAAAACGCTTGTGCTGGAGCCTGTTTCCAGAGGACTGGGAAAACAAGTACCTGAAGGTCTGTCTGAACAGTTCCCAGACCACAGGCCATGTACATCCAGGGCCTGCCTTAATTAAGAGGAGGTCACCATGCAGCTCATTATCTTTACGCAAGGAGCAGTGGCACAGAACTGGGCTGCAGGTTGGAATGAAGCTGAGTTTCCTTCTGACATTTGTTAAACTGAATTGCCATCAATTACTCCTCCAGAGCCAGATAAGCCATTCCAAACCCTACCTGACAAATAAGCACAGAAGTCCAGTCGGTCTCTGAGGCTCAGCCTCTGCATCCAGGATCGTGTACACCCCCAGTCAAGTTCATGATGTTACCTTTTTTCCCGGGATCTCGGCTCTCCTCGGCATCCCTGCTGGTTTGGTTCGGTCCCGGTTCAGCCCCAGGCTGCCGACCGTCCAACTCGTCCTCTGTCTCATCATCGCTGTAGGGCACCACCTCATCGTTGGGCTGGGAATCCTCCTCCAAGGTGGTCTCCGAATCCCTTTCCGAGATCATGCTGCTAGCACCCTGCCAGCATTTTGGACAAGTTAGGGAAAAGAGCTTATGTAGCAAGTGCTGGAAACCACATCTCTAATTTTACTCTGCTGGTGCTGGTCACCAAACCCCACATCTGAAACCAGTTTGCCCAGAACAGCGCAGGGCACGGGCTCGGTTTTCCAGCACAGACCAGAGTCAGAGGGCAGCTCTTGTCCCAGCCAGCCCTTCATTACTGCTCTGCTATGTGTAATTACACACTGCAGCCCCAGGAACACCCTGTGCTCCCGACACAGGACTTGGGGAGCCCACGTGTCTCCCATTGGCCATTACAGCATGCCCTGAGGAGCCACAGGAGCTGGAGCCCTGCTTGGCCAAGTGGGACACAGAACCAGGCACCGAGCACCAGGTCAGACATCCAGGGCGCGGGTCACACAGCTGGTCCTCCATCCCGGCCTGCCCAGCCTCACCCAAACCAGCCTGGCTTCCTCTCTCTTCCCATGGGCTGAACATCAGTGTTCGTCACTGCAAGATCCCACATCTTGGTGTCCAAACACCCGAGGACACCATGGGACACATTTTGGCTCAGCCCTGAACTGTACCAGAGGAGGGGTGGCCTCCAGCTGAGCTGTGGCCCTGCCCATGTGCCCTTCAGCTGTGCCTCGACTCTGGACGTCTCCAGCCATCACTGGGTGTGATCCTAATCCTGAACTACACATCAGCTTCCCAGCTTGCCCCTCGACCTGCCTCACCACTGTGGCGTTGCCTTTGCTAACAAACTCAGCAACCAGCAAGGCCAGCACCAAACCTGCTGACATCCCCCTCAGCTTCTGGTTTTGCAAAGCTGAATTATCTCCCCTCCCTAATATCCCCTGTAAGAGCGAGATAAATATGCCACGAGCACTGACTGTGCTACTCCGGTGACAGGCTGCTGGCAGGGAGCCCAAGGTAGGCCACGCTCCTGAGCCGCAGGGCTCGCCCAGCACAGACTGACAGCCCACAAAATACACCAAACCCACCAGGCTGAGTTTACAGGAATCCACACAACTTCTCAAAAGACCCACCCAAGCTGTTGGAGGCTTCTCCCTGATGGAATTAGCCAGGAGTATGACAGCTGGTCACTAACAGAGGTGTGGAACCTGAGACTTCTGTGACAGATCGTGTTTTCCTAAATAGCCTTGGAGTTAGGGAATACACTTCAAGCTCCAGCTCAGGCCCCTGAATACCTCACTGTGATATTTTGGTTTATTTCTCCTCTTTTCAGTGCTTTAGGTCTTTCTGTCCTGCTAACACCTCTCGTGGGGACTGCACAGTCCCTAGAACACAAAATGCCACCAGATCTTTGACTGGCTCTCACTTTACAACAACCAAAACAAGCTCATATCCCTGGCACACCAAGATTCAGCCTTTATTCTATTAATCTTTACTGATTAACTGCTTAATGATTAATGAACTAATTAGTCATGAAAAGGGTTAGATGAGATATCAAAACCACGCTGCTGTTGTTTTGCATTACAGATGCGTGGCTGCATGGCAATTCCTACAATGCCACCAGCAGCAGCCTGTGATGCTGACTGGGAACGCACTGGGAACGGATGCCAGTGAAGTGATCTGCTGGGGTAAGGTTAATTTAACTGTAGTCACTTTCCCTCCTCAAAGAACTAAACTGCCGACTGGAAAACCTCGGTAAGAGAGGAGATCTCATTAAGTGTTACCCTGCAGGCAGCACAAGTGCTCTGTGCTGCGGGCACACCATTAGCATTCTGCAGGAGGCAATGGAATGGTGCCCGGGGCTGGCCGGGGCTGGCCGGGAGCCTGCAGAAAAGCTCCCACAATCAGGAGAGAGACGAGAGCTGCTGTGGGACGCAGGGCAAAGGAGTCCTCCAGTGACAGGCTGACAAATTGGTTGAGAGTTAAGTTTCTTGACACCTAGTCTGGAAGAAAAGGGCTGGGATGGCAGAGCCATGTCAGAAGTTCAGAGGAAGGTGGGGATGTGAAAGGGGAGATGGGAGGAACTGACAGTATGGAGCAGCAAAAATGCCAACTAATCCTGAGGCAGCAGGTAGGAGAGGGGAGGGAACACCCAGCAGCACCTGGATGCAGGAAGCACACAGCAGAAACTAAAGAGGAACAAACATGGCAAAAAGAGAGGAGGCCACTACTGATTTTTGATGTGGTCACTATTCTGAGGACTGTGGAAACAGTTCATGGAGGGCCTGAGATAGAACAACACAGTTATTAAACACTGCTTGATCAAATACTCAGAGAACACTTTAAAAAGCTGGTTCTCGGCTGCATGGACCTCATTTTCTAGTTCCTGGCTTGACAACAGGGGTTTCACACTGCTTCAGATCAGTTTCAGATCGGAAGACCTTACATTAACCACTTCAGTCTAGAAGAAGCATCAGCTCACACTGCCTGGGCAGGTGGAGAGCAATGCCCAGCTCCCAGCTCTGCCTCCTAACTTGGGAAATCCTGCTGATCCAACAGCAGTATGGATATATGGGGAGGCAAAGCAGATCAAAACAGTATTAAGCACAGGTTTAAGTATACCTGACCCAGTTTATTTACTAGAAGGGCAAACTCCACAGTGCTTCACTCACTCAGGTGCTGTGTCTGCTCCTGCCTCAGGGCAAGCACCAGATAATTTGGAACAAATTAAACCTTGTAAAAACTCCACTTACTCCATTCGTTTCAAGGCAGTAAACAACAACCAAAACCAATCTTACTCTAAATTCTTCTCTGGAGAGTCACTGCACATGACACTACTGCAAGAATCTAGGGTGACTTCCTGCAAATCAGATCATCACTCAAAGTGCCCTGAAAGTTAACGAATCCATCTAGAACAAGGGACACGTATAGCAAAAGGATTAAAATGCCACTAAAGTTGTTATTTGTGTTTATTATGGATATAAAGACCTATGATCTGAAGCACAACAAGCCTCACCATTACACACCTGCTGGCCACCACAGCCTGTGCACAGCTCACACCCTGCATGTTCCTGTCCTTGGCACCATATTCTGCACCACCTCACGCGCTCTGGCAGTGCCAGGCTCAACAGCTGCTCAAACCTGGCCACACACTGTTCTTTCAGAGCACAACAACATCAGTATTTTAAGCAAGAATCATAAAGCAAACTCAAACAGTACAAAAAGTAACTCAGGGAGACCCTTCTGAATTGCTTCAGGTCTCTGGAGTGAAAACAGGACAAAAAAGCTACAGCAAGGTGTTTCACTGATGGAACTTGGCATTAAAAAAAGTACTTAAGTGCAAAGCCTGATCCTCAGACATATAAGATTTATTTCTTTACTACATGTTACTGGAGAAGCACCCAGCACTGCAAAACAAAACCTGCTTACGGGAGGGCTGAGTACAAATTCCCAAAACTGCGCTAGAAAGGCATGTCTGCCACCAGCCTCTGGGGTGGGGCTCCCACAAGGACCTGCTGGCAGATGCATGATCACCCCAATTACATTTTCCCTAAGAGACAGCAGTAATTATTCTGCCATCTTCAGCTGTCCCACACTGATCACCTCGCCAGTAACGGAGAGTCAGAGCCAAAACGGGAACACGGACGACGACAGCCTGGTAGGGAACAGCAACAGAGGGGATGCTCTCAGGGCTGCAGCCCCAGCACCCAAAGGAGAAATCAGAGCCCACAGAGCACTTCGGTGGCTCCAGCAGAGCAGACACCTGTATTCAAGGGGCTCAAGTCCATACCCCAGCTTATACCCTGAGAGGTTTCAGAATGATTCTTTATCCATGGGCACAGGTTTAAGGGAGGGCTCTAGCCGCACTTGAGACCTGAAGTTTGGAATTGCAAAGACAGCCCAGGATCCACTCTCAGGTCATGATCCAGCCTCCAGCCCGATAATGACCCAATTGGTACCAGATAATGCTCCTACAGTTATTTTTAACCCCCCCAAAGCAGAGCCAGAAGCCAAGGCCTTTGACAGCAGGATATTGCATTTCTGCTCTCCCCTCAGGGATCCCAGTCAAAGGCTTTCGCAGAGTACATTAAAAATGTATTCAGCAACTCATCTCCCTGGAACCAGTGCTGCTACAGGGAAACAGGCAAATCATAAACGGGATTTGCTTCCAATCGATGAGACTGGATCACTGATTACTCAAAGCAGCTATCAAATTTTACAGGTAACAAGTGCTTGGACAGGCAGAGAGAAGGGTCCTCTGAACAACTCAAACCTTCCAGCTAATCTTTATGACATTTGGAGAGGAAAAGAAAACAGCAGCTAAAATAGCATTAATCAGCACAAATGGGCCAAGGAAATAACCTTCACTCCAAACACTACTGAGCTTCAGGTAGATTGCCATGCAAATTACATGCTTAAAGCTGATGAGTTTGGAGAGCTATTTCACACAGCTCCAGTCACTTCCCTGAATGACTACAGTAATTGAACACCCAAAAATTGTATCTCGAAGGGGATGATTTCCCTCAGTCATTTGTTCTGAAACACACTGGCTGTCATATGCACCCTAAGAAAGGTAAAGCCCAGCTCCTGGAATGCCCTGGAGAAAGGCGAGCTCAGGAGGTCAGGTACCTACTTGGAGCCAGCTGAGGCTCAAGAGCACAAGGTAATCAAAGCCAGCTCCTGACCCTACACCCCTTCCCTGCACTGTGACCCTGGAAACAGTTCCCACTGGAACCTGCCAACACGTGCCTAACGTGAGGTGACCCAGAATCACCCCCAAAAGGTTAAAATTGGAGTGATTCCAGTACGGCTGCAGCTAAAATGCTCATGGGCAACTCATGCACCCACACAGCCCAGGACACCACAACACGTCATACCCGAGATCTCCACACAACAGAACCACCAAAGATTCCAGCTCTCCCTGCAACGTGAGAAATCCTTGGGGATCCTGTTCTGCCAGTGGCAGGTCCCAGGTGAGTCAGCCTGGCTGCACCAGCAGTGCTGCCATGCACCCAGCCCCTCATTTTACACACCTCTCACACACACCATCTTTAAATACAAAGTGTATCTATTTGACTCACAATACTACCTTAACACAGGCACCTACAACTGCTCTGGAGGCTGTACAAACTGAGGATTAAGGACTAATTCCAGCTCCAAGAGACTTTTTAATTGCTATTGTGCCCAGCCAATCTTGCAACACCCACAGATCCTTCCTTTGCAAGAACCACCCAAGTCCCTCCATAATGACCCCCCCGATTAGCTGCACCATCAGGAGGCAAACACCATGGTAAAACTGCAACACTCTGGCACCACCAAGCTCTGAAAATCTCACTTTAAAAAGCTGTTCTTGCCAAACCTGGCTGCAGGGAGGTGACTCTTCCTGCCCTGAACACACTGCAGACCCGTCCAAGCAAGCTGAGACACCAAGACCCTGAAACCCTCTGGAGAGAGGAGAGAGAGTACAGTTTTGTGCTGCTGACAAACGTTCAAGTCCCGTCTTGGGGAAAAAAATAAAAATAAAATGCAGAGGCTATTGTGTACTCCCAGTGTAGCTACTTATTAAAACTAGTATGAAAATAAGTATGAAGGACATTCCAATATAATTAATCCATCCCGATGAGCCAACAGGATTTGAGACAAGGAAGAGATTAACTAGACGCCAAGAATTTAACAGAAAATCACCCCAAGAAAGAGAGACCCACAGCCTACAGGCCCAGCTGCCTGACGCTACACAAAAATGGTTGAAGATGGGCCACTGCAGAAACAAAACCATCATTTTCCCCATTATCTGCCCTAGGATTTCTCATTAACAGATCTGCAGAGTTCCATCATTTAAAGTCCAAGGCAAGGCAAGCTATCTTTGCAGAAGATAAGAGGGTTGGTAACCTTTGCTCAAGCTGCAGGTTCCAGCACACTCTGAAGGGGTTTCAACCTGCCTTTTAGAGGGTGTTGCCTTGCTCTCAAGGTTCACATCATACAACAGCCTATCTTGAGGTTAGCAGAGATAAAAAGAATTATTTTTATGTACACTTAAACTTCATTGTTTGGAGCAGAAGATTTGTGGAACTTTATAGAGAGTTCTTTTCCTAGCTATCACCCTCACCATCAAAACCAGCAGATATTTTTGAACAAAACAAACATTACTTCCTGCTACCAAGGTTGGAGATTTCATGAATGCACCTTTTGTGGCAGCATCTACAATGGACACTGAAACCATTTTCCTAAACTGACCTTTATCCAATGGAGTATGTGACGGAAGCCCAGACTGCATCACAGATGCTGGCACCGGCTGCTCACGGAGAATCCCGTGTTCAGCTTCAAATCGGGCTCCATCTGCAATGAAACAACGTAGAAAATGGTTTATTGGCTGACTTCCACCTTGTGGGCACGCAATAACAAAAAAAATATTCTTTAGAAAAATTGTGACATTAATTTGCCTTGCAAAATTTGTTAAGAAAAAGAGAGATTTCTGCTTAGCTCTCCAGACCTCTCCATGCTGCTTCTCTCCCTCCTCTCAGGGACAAAGTCACTTCAGCAAATGGTTCATTCCTTGATTTGTTTCCTGTTTTCCTTACACTGCTTCTCCTCACCCCCTTTTTTCTTTTAATGCTTTGTTCTACATCTCCCTGTGTACCATTGTGCAGCGTTTTGTACCCAAGAGCACCCATGAACTTGCTGAAATTGCCCATTGTGAGGAAAAATCACTCTATGAGAAGCCAGTGTCCACCAAGGAGACAGAGGAGTCCTGCAACTTCATTCAGATAAAGGGAGAGAGTCCTCTGGGGCACACCCCCGTGGGGTTTCTCTCTCCAGGTTTTGGAGGGTGCAGCCTCCTTTTATGCCAAACTCCCGGCTGCATGTTGCCCTCTTCCTTTCCCCATCGGCTGAGGCTCTAGGCAGGTGCAGCCTTCCCAAACCACCTTCCACAGATCCCCCACTGAACCTGTCATTTTACCCCAAAGTTCGGAAGTTCAGCCTGTCTGGGTTCTGCAACAGACTTTGTGTACCCATTTGTCCTGCTCCCTAAGGCTCAGGAGTCAAACCATCTGGGCTCTGTGACAAACTTGTGGCTTCAAGGACATTAACACCCACACCCTGTGTGTAAAGGCATTAGAGCACATCTTTCCTATCACCATCAATTGTCAAATTGTCGAATGAAAAACGTATTTCAAGTTTATATCAGAACACGTGGGGAAAACCCAGCACCCGTTCCAGAGGGATTCTGTAAGCTTGCCAAAAAGCAGTGCTGTCACAGAGCTCGGCACCTGCCGAGCAGGGCTCAGAGAATCGGTCTCGAACGAGAATCATGCCCTTCACCCCGACAAGGACAGAAACAGAGAGGTTAAGTGATTTGCCCGAGGCCTTTGGGTAAGTCACTGACAGAGCCAGGGTTGGGTTTCAGAAGCTCCTGGCCAACCTCCTGCATTCAATTACAGCTGCACAAAGCATCTCATTTAACAGAGTCCTGACAAAGCCCACGACGAGGAACATCAAAACCCCTCAGATCTGAAACAACACCAACCAACCTCCTTCCCACGGTTAAGAGCAGGCAGCGCATCACGCTCAGGCCAATGTCATTACTCGGCCCTCAAACAACAGCCACACCGGCAACAGAGTAGGGAAATAAATTGCAGCTCATTTTAAAACAGGCAGGCAGCTTCAGTGCAAGTGGCTTTTGGAATTCACCATCCCAAACTCCAACGCAAAGGTCCAGAACACTCACATGCCGTCTCACATGGCAGAATTAAGTGAGAATAGGTTAGAAGTTACCGAAAATAATCTCTACAGTACCTTCACGTTAACACAGAGACAAACACAGGCCTGGGACAGGTACAAGAGCAACCACACTTTAAGGTGAAAACCAGTGCAGAAGCCAACAAGCAAAACTTCAAAACGGCCAAATACTACTCCACTTCGAAACCAGGCTTTGAGGAGAAAGACAAATCAAAACCCACAACCAAACAGAAAACCGTGAGCAAACCTGAGCTAGCACAGACACTCACAGGGAGTTAAATCCAAGGGCTCCAGCAGCAGCCACACAGGTGGGGACTGCTCGAAGGCCAGGTGGCCACCTCAGGTCCCAGAGGCCCCGGTTCTCCCCAGCCATGCACCCAGACAGCCCTCAGCCCGGGGACCAAGCACCCCGCGCCTACTCCTTGCCAGCACCATTCCCTGCCAGAACACCCTGTGCAGTTCGGCCTCTCCGGTTTCACACCGCTCCTGCTGACACCCGAGCCAGCGGTGAAATGCTCCATTAGCTGCTCCATTTAGCACAGCTCCATCCCAACTCCAAGGAAGGGAGGCTATTTAAGTTATAGGCACGAAGCACCAGGTAACAGGACCAAGCACAAGTAACTTTTCCAGTATTTTCTGTGGCAGAATTACTCTTCCTTAATGCAGAAACCCATTGCTGCTCGGATGGCTGTATAAACACTGACTAATGAGTAATCACCCCGCAGCCCTGAAGGCTGTTTTCATCATTTATAGATACGGAGGGGGAAAAACCGGGAGCAGGGCAACCAGCCCAAGGCCACAAGAGCGAGTCGGTGCCCGGGGGGCTCGGGGAGACCGGAGACAGCCGAGCTGCGCTGGCTCCCCGTGCCTTACCTCACCTCCCAGCAAACTCCTGCGCTTTCCTTAAGCTTCCAGACTGGAGAGACTGCGCTGAGCTCGACGATCACGGGCTGGACATCCCGCGGGCGGGAGCGAGGAGGACGCTGATTCCCGCGGGGTTCGGGTCGGCGCTGCCGGACGCGCTGTCCCGCCCGGTTTTAAACCCCCCAAAACAACGAGCAGGTGATGTTCTGGGAAGGAAAGAGAAAGGAAAGGAAGGCGTTCCGGGTGCGGCCGGGGTCAGCTCCCCCACGGGCGGGCCGGCACCCAGCCCTGCCCCGACCCCCGGCCCGCACCGAGCGCGGCACCTGCGGAGGTGGCGCTTGACGGACCTGGTGGTGATGGAT
>VWZW01004527.1:343272-462375 GCA_013397115.1 Edolisoma coerulescens
CGGGGGTTCCGGCCCCCCCGGGGGTGCCGAGGGTGCTCCGGAGGTCCCTGCCGCAGCGTCGGCCCGGGGGAAGGATGCCGCGAAGCTCTGGTGATAGCTGGGACCTCCCTCCTGGTTGTTCTAAGTGACAGGATTGCTTCATCCCTCCTTGTTCGCTGGACTGTGCAGCATTACAGAGAGCTTTGGAAGGGCTACAGGATTTTAACCTTTTGGCCTTTCAAAAGCTCAGAATGGACTCCTGGTTCCCAAATCCTTTTGAGGAAGGACGAGAGTTGAGGGATGCTCAGGAGTGATATTGTTAAGCGATGGTTTTGCTCATTAATTAACAGAAAAATTAATTAACAGATAAAGCAGTCATATTTAGGGATTACAGTAGTGCTGTTCTGCCATATGCACATTTGTTCACAAATAATGCAACTTAGGGCAAGTGAAACACAGGTATGGTTACTGATCTGATTAAATATAAAAAAAGGGAAAATACTCCCTGTCTCTTAAAGTGATGATGGGCTGCTGCTCTGTACTAAAAGTGATCTTTGTTTTGGACTGGCAGGTATTGGAGAGACCACCTGGTTTCTTTTTCAGCAGCAACAATACTCAATTTTCCTGTGCCAGAAAAGTCTTGTTCAAACAGACTCGGTTTTCCTAGACCAAAAATGTGATGCTGAGTTCCAGAGCTGTGTCTTTCAGCACTTTTCTGTTTTACTGCCTGCCTCAAATTCCTCACTACAGAATAAAACCAAAGTTAATTGAGTCAGGAACATTTTGGCTTAACAAAGCAGCTGAGGTTACTTGTGCCTTTGACAATTCCCGTTCTGTGCAGGATGTTAATTCCTGTCCAGGGCTGAACATTTGGCTTCGACTTCAGCATTCGCAAGGCTGCTGCATGCAAAGCCTGGTTTGTGGGACACAGTGTCAGGAAGGAGTTTACTGGAGATAAAAGGGCCCCGTAACAGTGATTAATGGCCCAGCCCAAATATTAGTTTTACACTTACGTAGTACAGGTCCATGTCTGAGGGAAACAGCAGCTGTTCCATTCGTTGGGGCCATGACGAGGAGCATCCACCACTGCCCCTCTCAGGCCCTTCTCTTGGTCAGTCCCAGCAGGTATTTCCAATTCTGCTTCAGGACTTTTCTCCTCCATCCTCTCCTTTATTCCTCAGTCTCATCTTTCACTCGGGCCCCTTTGCCCAAAATAGCAACATGCCCTAGTCAAAAATACACTCCTTTCTGTCGCACTCCTCCTTCTCTTCCTCTTTTTCCTTTTTTCCTCCCCCATTTAAATTAAAAACTTTCAGACAAAATTGATAGATTAGAGGTCTTCCTAGGCTAAAACCTTGTTTCAGTGTCGAGAAGGTTGAGCCCAGATCTTTTGGAAGTTTCAATTTCCTAACATCGATATCTAAAAGAGAAGGAACCAACAAATCAATAGCAGCCACAGCTCTAGAGATAATCCTCAGGGCAGAGGGATACCTGTACCTTCATGCCTCCTCACACGATGATGTGATTTCAGATGGAATATTGTTCACTAAATCAACAAAAGGGGTGGTTTCATGTTGTGCCAGAACCTTAGAAGTTCTTCTAAGAACAGATTAGCAGGAGACTCGTGTGTTTGTGCACAGGTTTCTCCAGGGAACTTTTCTCTGCCCAGGTACTTTCCTGCCTCATGTTTGGCACTTGCTGGAGAGAGCTCAGCTTTAAATCAGGCTCCTTTCCAACTGAATCGTTAATTACCATAGTTGGGGTTAGTGCAGCTCAGCACAGAACTCCACAAGGACGGAGCAGTGACTGCTAAACCGCACTTGGAGCGTGCCTCGTTGTTCCCTGGATAAGGGACCCTCTCGTGCCTCCAGACACACAGAAATCCTAATGCAAATTTCACGACAAGGACATGGAGGTGTGGAGATTTTTCCGGCTCCAGCTATTCAAGTGTTGTTCCCTGTACATTCCCCTTCCTGGCTGTGATCCCTCAAATCTATACTCATGGATTTTATACAAGTCCATGTTTCTGTAAAACCTCTCCACCGAGCATGGCAGGGACGTTTCCCATGTGGAGAGCAGCTCTCTTCCCCAGGTTGTGAAATCAGGGGTTGACGTTTCTGAGGAACACAGAACAGGGCCCTTGACTCCGTCTGAACCCGAATCTGTTTTCCTGAGGAGCTCCGGTGTTAGTCCTTGCTCCTGCCAACAGATGGGGAGCCACACCGCTGAATTCCCGGCGTCAGCTCTGCGGAACAGCACGGACTGACCTGCTGCTTCCAGATTTGCTGCGGTTCCTGACGGAGCACATTCGGCTTTAAAATAATGCTTTTAAAGCATTAGATCTACATGCTGTCGCTCAGGACTAGTTTAGGAAGCAGGAGGGAATGGAGTTACTGGGATCTGGGAAATGACAAATGCTGCTGGGTTCAGTGATACATTCAGAGTAGCAGAATATACACATGGTCTTGCAGGGGTATTTGGAAATGAAGGGTAAGACTGAGGAACTAAAAATCACTGACCTGAGTTCTGTGTCTGTTTCCATTGTATTTCCTTTCTGAATTTCCTTTCCCCAGAAGAGCTGAACTGATTCAGTCCTGGAGCTGTGCGGATGTTCAAGACTTCATTCCTTCTCAGGTTCCCACTTGGAATTCCAGTGGGAAGGTGAGTTTTGCTCACAGATTGGTCTCTGGACCCTTTTGAACATGGAAATGTTCACATCAGAGTACACTCAGAAAGTCTTCTTTTCCTGTTTGGGTTTTTTTGTTTGTTTGGGTTTGTTTGGTTTTTTTTAACTCCCTATGAGTCTGTGTTGCCACAAATCAAAATTCAGGCTTTTCTGGCTGTCACTCTTCCTTGCTGCATTCTGTCTTCTGTGATTTGTGATGAGTCTTTCCTTAAGGGAGCATTATTCCTGCATAGCTTTCACCCAGTGTATGCCATTGTTCAGCTCTGGGCAATTGTTTTGGGATATTATTGATTTTATGACTTGCATTGTTGTCTGCACAAAACCGGGCCCATTTGGGGTAATTTGCTGCTTTCATACTTTCTGAGGGAAGGGGATGTATGTTGGCTTGACTGAAGCAGCAACAAAACCCTGCTATTATTTTATGTGGTTTAAAAAGGGAATCCATCTCATGTTTCCCTGGAGGCACTTCTGTGATCAGGAATTGCTACAACATTACTCAGAGCCCTTTGTGCCTGTGTTTACTTTGGGATGTTATCCCAGATAGTGCACACTGCTGTTCTCCTGACTGGCTGGCCTGCAAAAAATAGATGGGAGAAACCAGTCTGGCAGACAATTCTAGCCGTAATTCCATGAAAATTCGCAGCAGCAGGAGAAGCCTCCAGGAGAGAGTGAGGTATCATAGCAATAATGTTACTTACAAATTTAAGGCATTGTACAAAGATTAAATCATCTCTGAAGCAATTCCAAGTGATATGTCCTAGTAAAGTGATTCCAGTGACTGAAATGCTGCTCGCACTCCAGCAGGCAGGGAATACGATTAAGGAGAAGAAAGTAAGAAGACCAAGGACAAATTGTGGCTGCAGGGTATGCATCCAGATGCTCCTAATGGATTATTCTGCCCTACAATTGCTCCCTCACCACATGGGCAGCCTGTCTGGGCAGGGAAGCAGAGGTGTGAGACAGAAAAGGAACAATGGGTTATGTGGATTGTTATTTTTCCTCTGCTGCAGGAGCAGTTTGCAAGGAGGACACCCAGCTCTGCCCACAGATTTCCAGCCATGGCTCCCTGCACACAGGAACAGGAAAGGAGCCACTTGTGAGCAGCCAGGTCCTGCCAGTTCTGCTGGGACGGGGAAGGCAGCTGTCCCCTGGATCCACAGGATTTATCCATCACATAGCAGCATCCCTCTGTTTTAGCAGAGACATGTGCAAGTGAGTCAGTTTGTTTGTTTTTGAGGGAAGTTGCTGCTTTTAGCTGCCTTCCAATGTCATTTTATGTAACATGATGCTGAGTGGGCCTGTACCAACAGCCATGGCTATATATATATATAAACATGTATATGTGTATGTGTGTATATGTGTGTGTATATATATATATAATAGAGGCGTTACAATAAAGTGGCCACGTATATATATATATATCTATATATCTATATCTAACTTGACAGAGCATCCTTCTTTTCCTGGCTTAGGGCTTCCATGGTTCTTTTGCAGGCTCTGTAAACACAGGAAAAAGAAATTCTTTTGGTCTTTGTCCTCTTCTGTGCACCAAGGAAGGTGCCTTATGGAAGTTAAAATGCTGTTCCCTATAGATGTGGCTTGAAGCCTGAAACTAAGGGGAAAGTATTCCAGAAAAGGAATCACTGAGCAGAGCTCATGTAGAGCTGTGGCAAAGATTGATTTGAAACATAATGAGGGCAGGGAGAGGTTGTACTGGCCAGCTGGGAGTTGGACTCTGCTGGTCCCTGTGGGTCCCTTCCAACTCAGGATATTTTATGATTCTATTCAAGACTTAAAATTAATATGCAGAGAAGTGTGAGCTAACTAGAAATTCACTCACTCATCCTACTTTAAGTGCCCATTACTGCTTAAAATGGCTGATTAATGATGTTAGATGGTGATAGCATTCATTTGATTAAACTCCCAAAGTAAGCACAGTGGAAATGCCTAAGCATTGGATTGCTGGTAAATGTGATTTATACTTTGTGTGTGTTGGTCTATAAAAATGTCAGCAATCTCGATGTAGGCACATCTGCATTAAATTTGTGCAGCTTCTTCAAAAGTGCTGCTATTTGGATGAAAACAAATCCATAATATATTCCTGTTATAGGTGTGTGCCCACAGGAGGATGTGTCCAGCTCTGGCTGATGAGAAAAGAGGCAGAGCCCCGCCGCAATCCACGGGGACTCCGTGAGGATGTGCAGCCACCCACGGAGTTACACGTGCTGGAGCTTTTGACAACACAGAATACCTTCACTGATGTATTTTTTCTCTCTCTACTAATCCTCCTCCCACTCAGCAAGAAAAGGAGCTGCACAGGCTCATACAGATGCCACGCTATCAGCCTTACTCTAGAATAATTTAACACATCTCTGGAGAACTGTTCCTGACTTGTTTGGGGAGGTTGGGAACTGGGTTCCCTGCAGTGTTCAACCTGTACCCTCAGATAAACAACACATTTAGGTTTTGGTTGATTACTATTTCCTATTCTTGCTCTCAGAATTCCTGCAAATTGTTGTCTTGCCAGAGAAGCTCCGAGGAGCCTGGGTGGATAGAGCTGTGCTGTCCCCAGCTTCCCTCTGCTATGTGTTGCCATCCCCATGAGTGTCAGCAGAAATGACTGTGTTCAGAATTTATGATCAGACAAGCAAAACATGTTTGTCTGGTACAGAAATTCCAGCCTGCTGAACCTCAGGTAGCCTCGGATGGTGTTTCTGACAGATCTGTACGTCTTCCTTGCTGATGAAGATTTATCTCTGAATCTTTCTGTGTCAGAGAAGACGTTTGCTCTTTTGAGGGTGGTTTGAGTACATGAGGTATGTGATCCCCTCCCTGGAGAGCATGTTCTGCCATTGCCATGAGCTGCTACCTGGAGGGTCTTCTGGCAAGAGGAGGTGTCACTCACTGCATCCTTCTGGCTCTCCTTCCCAGCATACCAGATGGAGATGAATATGGAAGCACCAGAAGCACAGTCTCCACATGACATTTAGCCAGTTCAGGACTGAATTTCATCCATGGCCCCAAGAAGTTTAGAGGGTACTATAAAGAAGTGTAATCTTACAGAAATAAATAGTAAGGTTTTAAGGCAAGAGAAAACATCACAGGTTTCATATAATCTGGCACTGGCCATTTTTGGTTTGCCAGGGTAAGTGTCTCTACTCCCTGTGTGGTTGATTGAGGAAAAATGTCCATGAGTGTAATTCAGAGGCTGGGTGGGTTGAACTGATTCCTCTTTAGAGCCTAAATTGGCTCGGTAAGTATAAACCATACAAAGTCCTCCTTTTTCAGTGTAAGACCTTTCAAAGTAATCTCAGTTTTTACATTTTTGCACAATTCTTGATCCCATTCTATTCCTTCCTTGTATTTTGGGCACGTTTGGAACCTGTGCCACCACTTGACCCCACATATGTGCATCAGCCCCATGACTCACCTTTGAGCACTGCTTATTGCACATGGTGAATATTGGGTTTGTGTAACAGATCTCTGGCAGAGGGGTTATTTCCCCAAGTTTCTGTGTGAATTAGAACAATCTGGGATACCCTTTGTAGACTTGTTTTATGCTTCAGTGTTTGACTCACGACTCTGATCTGATGCCATCTTCATGGCTTTATGTACCTCTTACCCGCCTACAGCTCAGATTGATTTTCCTCCTACTCACCCTTTTGCTCACTACTCTCCTTCCAGTTCTCCTCTAACTAATCCCTCTTGTTTCCCTCTGTTCTGTTTTGTTTGTTCCCTCTTCTTCCCTCCTCTGTGGTGCTCAGCCTGTCCAGCCAGGGGACGCTGGGCCGAGGGTGCCATGTGGGCCTTACAGCCAAGGGGGAAATGCCTTGCTGGGCTCCTCAACAGACTGACACTGAATACTTCCAGGAGTATTTTGGAATATGGATTTTCTTAACTGGCATTCCTTGTCCTACACCAGAACTCTCTTGTACTGTTAATCCTAAGTAATTAATTATTAGACTGTTGTGAATCAGTGTTTTGAAGAGAGACCCTGCATTTCCCAAACCATCCCCAGGCTCTGGGGGAATGTTGGGCAGCTTGAGTTGAAGTTAGACAAGCAGCATAAGAGAATAGAGGGAAAATATTCTGGCTGTTTTGCACATGGCTGCTTTCATGGTATGCCCTACAGTCCCCTCAGCCTGCAAGTGAACTGTTGATAAAGATAATTCCACTAAGCACAGACAACTGATTCATTTCCCTGCAGCAGTCACGCTCACAGAAATCCTAGTGAAACACTTACACATTCACATTCTGCAATTTTATTGCTGCAGTATCCAGTGCTGCAGTATTCCTGTGGGTTAAGGCTCCTCGGGAAGTTCAGTCAATAACTTGTGCCATGACAGTTTGCTTTGGTTGAATGCACAGAAATTTTTAAGAACAATACAAACCCAAATGGAACCAAACAACTCATTGAGCAGGAATATCCAAATGCCCCAGTGTGAGCTGGTGGGATGGGTGCCACATCCTGGCAAGCACTTCATGGGGTTGCAGCCAAATCTTCCACCCCTTTCAGAGGGATGCTGTTGCTTTCTGTGCCCGAGGATCTTCCAGGGTCTCCAGGTTATTACTATCATCCTTTTTCTAATGAGCATGTTTTATTCAAGAGCAGGTATTTCCTAAAAGATTTGGTTTGGGGACATGACTTGAAGGAAACCACAAAAAGTCACTTTTCTCCCAAATCTTTATAGCTCTGTATGGAAATGATTGAAAGCTTCTTACACCTCCTTTCAGGAACACCTGTCGGTATTGTCTGAATTCACACAACTGAAATGAAGGCACAGAAATGGTAAAGCTCATTGCTGCTTTTGAGAGAGGGAGATCCAAAATCTCTCTTTTGGACAGGACCAAAGATGGGGGGCTGAGATTGCTTGCCAACCCTCACTGAAGAAGTTTGTCTGTTATTAATTGTAGGTTTGTCACACTTTAAAGGGTCTAAAGATCATGTCTTGGGGATCGCTCCTGTTTCTCCTTCAGACATGGTCAGGTGGGATTGTGAGTTTGACCTGCCTTCAATGCTACAAGAATCAAAATCCTGATGTTGTCTGGATTTGAGGTAAGTGAACAAATTCTCCTTTAGAAAGATGACATTAAAAATAGGGATAGCCTAATAATGTACCTCAATTATTAACAGAAACTGACATCACTGTGAGGAGGGTTGGATCATCAAATTAGCTTTCCTAGCTTCAACCCCCATGCTTTTCCCCATCAGTCTCTACATTTCTCTCAGAAGTACCACTATATTCTATGTTCCTTAGTAGATGGAAGTGGATGGAAATGGCTGTAATATTTCTAATTTCTGAATCTGTAAGTGCTACAACAGAGGATGAAAAATCAGATCAGAGTACACCAGAGCTGTAAGAAATCCCATCAGACAAATCAAGATATACATGACTCCCTAAATATTCCTGTGACCTAACCTGGACTTTTCACAGAACTAGTGGAGCTCACTGTGAGTGAGAGCAAAGCTTCAGGTGTGAACAATACAGTTATTTGCACTGGTAAATGACAGCTCCAATTACCCAACACCTGGGTGCTGCTACAGGCACCGCCTTCCTGAGCAGTGTTCAAGCACAGCTCCTCACTTGGCCTGAGCCATTCACCAACTGCCTGGGAGCATGGGGCTCAAAAAGCTGTTCAAATCGAGAAATTCAGTGATTGGAAAAGCCCGTTGAATTGATTTTGATTTTAAAAAAAGATACTAAAATGTATCTAAATCTCCTGAGTTATGTCAGTAGGATCTCAATTAACAGTACCTGACTGACTGCACTTGGCTTTCACGCTGGAGTAGTTCTGAAGTCCCTCTCCTTCCTGATTCGCTCCTAGAATCATGGAATTGTGGAATGGTTTGAGTTGGAAGGGACCTTACAGCTCATCTCCAATCTGACTTTTTTGTGGGACTGTTATCCCTTCTCCCTGCTGTTCTGCAGAGTCCTTGTGCCCACTGACCGGTTAATCCCATAATCCCAGTTGGAGATGAAAAGTAATGACAGTAAAGTGGAAGATGTTAGCAAGTGTGATAGGCTGAGGATAATGATTCCTCTTGCAGCAGCCTGTGTGAGAAAATCTGTCCTCGTGCTTCCAAAACCTGCCAGGAGGAGGAGGAGGAGGACTTGTCCTAACCTGGATAAACCTCCACAAAGCTACTGTGCTGCACTTGGCATTTGGAATGGGAGAAGTCATTCCGTGCCCTGCAGACACAGGAGAAATGATTGTCAGCTGCAACCCAAACACTGGGGTTACGAAACCCAAAGTGCAGGAGAAATCTCCACCCTGAAACGAGATATGCATGCGTGATTTGGAATTCCAATGGGACGGGTGGGGTGGGTGTGCTTATTACTGTTCGGGGCAGGAATGATAGAGGATTTACAGAATCTGGGCTCCTTCCCAGAGCTCCCCAGCTTGAACGTGGCAATGTCTCTGCAATGTCAGCAGAGAGGGATTTTAGTGCAAATTCCCTATTGATAATCCTGCAGAGAATGAGCAATACAGGCAACAATCTGGAAACTTCCATGAGACCCAAATTCCTGTGTCCCTCTTCCCAGAGGCAGGGCTCCAGAGCTCGAGCTGACCTCTCCCTTCCTTCCCCCTTCCTTCCAGAAAGCATTGGCGCAGGATTTTCATTGGGGCTATGCCAGCCAAAAATACCCTTGCAGGATCCTGGACAAGGAATTGTGCCCTCAGTAAAAATATTTCAAGCTCATACAGAGTATCCCACCATGGCCATGTGTTGGGGTGGTGTGGTGACAGCTCTTGAGGTGGCACACCAGCTTTAGCAGGACATGAGCTAAGAGAACCCATATTTGGTGGGGTAGCCCAATGCTGCAAGTACCAAATCTGCAGCCAAAAAGTGCTTTACAGGAAGGTGCAGGTCTGTTGTCTCACGGTTATTTGTTAGGGCTCTTACTCCCGAACAGCCACCCTGTAATGGGCTGGGAGGGGAGGAAAAGAGGATGAGGATTGCCAAGGCACTGCTTAGAACTGAAATGGATTGTTTGAAAGGTCCCACAGGCTAAGGAAAGCTGGGGAGCCTGGAGGGACTGGGTGTGCTATAGATTTGCAGCAGGAAAGGGACTGAAGGAGGGGGTTATGGGCCTGTGAAAGCACAAATCTCTGGAGAAGATGGACATCTGACACTTACTCTCTAGGCACCATAATATAAGAACCAGGAGAAATCAAATTACATAGAATTATAGAGAGGCCAACAGAAGGAGGTAATTTTCCACTCTGGCCAGATTCAGAGACAAGAGACCAAGCAAGATGAGTCTGAATGTTAATTACACCAGTCTTTTGGGTCTGGGGTTTTTTCCTCCCTCAAGGGGTGAGCAGCCCAAGGAGCATTAGGGAGAGCTCCTGTCCCTGGCCTGTGGCGTGGTGGAACAGGAGGGACAGCATTGCTCCGGAGATGCCCCAGAGATTAGAGTGTGACTCACCTGAACACCCATATTCCATGGAAGCTGTGGAAAGCTCCCGTGTCTCCCTCTGTCCCCAGCTCTCAACTCCAGGTCTGCTGGATGCTCTCCCTCCCTGCCACCCGCGCAGACAGGTGACTGTCACATGCAGGTGGGACTCACACGCTGCTGAGTGACCCTGACACAGTGTGAATCTGAGCAACTTTACTTCCACAAAGGCTTCAGCTTTCTTCTTCCTCTTTCTCTCTTTTGCTGTCCTCCCCAGGGATGTCTGCCTGTGATTCTCAGTACCACACGCATCCCAACAAACCCAAAGTTTATTAACACAGACAGAATGTGAAATCCAAGTGAAAGAAACAGTCTGCAGAACAAATCTCATGGTATTTGGATTGCTCACGGGCTAAGCGAGGTAAAACATCCTCAGGTTAAGTACTGAGCTGGAAGGAAAGTGCCTGCCCTGTGACAGCACTGCCCAGCTGGCCTCTGCCAGCGGCACTCCTGCCTGGGGATCTGGCCCCTCCGCTCCCACACTATCCCGAACACTCCCATGCCGTGGGAGACGGTGAGCTGGAAGGAATTGTCTGGAAAACGGGCCACTGACTATATCAAAGGCCTTTTAGAACAATTAGCAGCTCCTTACCAAAGCCTTGTGGCACCACACCTCGTGCAATGCTATTATTACTCCTTAAATAGCCCCAAAATGTTGGGGTTTTCTTTTCCTGTAAACTACGGATTGCTGACAGGAGCACAGGACTTCTCTGGACTTCTCCAGGGTTAATCTTTCTTTTCTTGCTCATGCCTGCAGTGTTATGTTGTCACTGGGAACTGAGCAACAATTAACAATTTATGTTTTGTGGGAGCTTGATTCAACTCGGCTTATAGCTTTGATGAGTTTTCCATGACATTCTCAATAATACATTATAAAACACTGACATGTTTTTAAATAGTTAATCTGTTACTAGTCTTCTGTGTTCTCAACCATGCTCAGCCCCCAGCCACTTCAATAATGCTTTAAGGAAGGTATATACTGAGAACACAGAGGCAATTATGTTAGTCCAACAGCAGCCTGATAAAATATTAACATTTCTTATGAAATTTTTCCAGAAGGAAGGAGAAAAATCATCACCAGCGAGAAGTTTTGCAGTGACAAAAGCCTTTTTTCAGCAAAAGATTGTTAAGTAACACCATTAAATATTGAACGATGCTGAGGTGTGTCTGTACACAGCCTTCTTTTGGCTCAGTGTGATGCAGATTTTATTTCCTCCTCTGCAGAAATCATGAAATCCTGTTTTGAACCATGATGGAAGAGCCAATCAGATAAAACCGGTACCTTGCCACTACTACTTTTATGATTTAAGTTCATGGAATGAGTAATACAGCATGAATAGAACATTTTAAACACCTCTTGGCTGTCACTGAAGTACAATAATCATTTAAAAGACAAACTCCACATGCAGCTGGTGCCCCATCAAACCAAAGGGAGCCTCGTCTGGGTGATTTTCATCTCCTGAGTGGCTGGGGACCTCTGCACTCTCATTTTGTATTTCACCAGAGCTGTTGAGAATAAATAAATAATAAATTGAACAGCAAAAAGCAAGCCATTCTGGGCAGCCTCTGGCAGCAGCTTGCTCTCATAATGCTGTTTGGTGAGCTGGAGGCATCCAGCTCATTTCCTAAAGAGCATTTTCTGCTTAGGTCAGGGCTCTATTAATCTGTTCAAGCCAATTCTCTAAAATCCAAACCATCTGTATTTGGGAAGATCACGGCTTATTTGGATTTTCTTTGTGTCTGCTGTCAGTAGATGATTAAAAGTACGAGGGATTTACAGTGTAAAGACTCTCTATTGGCATGTTACACTGACCTTCTGAGCAGCATCTCCCAATATTTGGGTAACAGCTGGTACAGTTAAGTCCAGGAGGGAAACAAAGAACAGCCACAAATTCTGGAAATGGCTGAGCTTTGGCAGCGTAGAACAGCTGCAAGGAGTGGGGATAGCTGAGCTTTCAGTGTTTCACCAGGTGGTTTACTGGCAGTTTCTGAGGATTCCGTGTTCCACTCGTAGGGGGTGCTGCAGCCTCCCGCTCCCCTCTGCTTCCCATCCTGCACAGGTGGAGGGAGCACCAGCTCTCATGGAGAATTGCCAGCCATAAGACATACTAAATCTATTTTTCTCTGAAAACTGTGAATAATTCATGGGGCTTGGTTCTATAAAGAGGCCAGTTATAAATCATCCGAGCTGCACCTGGAGATTTCTGATGTCAGCATTACCACATGAATTACATCTCTCCAGGGCCATCTATTATTGTAAACACAATTCCAAAGAGGAATTATGCATGTAACATGCACAGGCAAACAAACAAGTAATCTTCAGCCTGGATTTGATACTAAAGCTTTGCAATCCAATCGAGTTGTTAGTGGCACTAATTTTCTGCTCTGGTTTCAGAGATCCTTTCATTCTGCTCCTGCACAGGTGTATTTTTCCTGGGGAGTACCTGTTGGTGGGAATGCTGGCTTACTGTACACCACCAGCAGCCCAGGTGCTGCGAGGTGGAAGGAAAAAGCCATGGATATGATTCCAGAGGGACGTGAACACGTGCTGCAGAAAAGACCTGGATTCTGAGATTTCCATGTATCACCACCTTTACAGTGCTGGGATTACAGTCCACTTACAGCTGTTGAATGACACCCAACTGTTTCTTTTTTGTTCTGCACTTCAGAAATAGAAACATTCTTAAATAGAAATATGCCAGGTTCCTGATGGTTTCCAATTCCTGGTGTCAGCACAGAAAGATATGGGAGGCAAAGAACTGAGATGTGTTTATGGAACTGAATGAATGAAAGGACTACTGAAATCCTGCGTTTCCGTGGTATCCAGGGGATGGGAGGTGGTGGAGACACTTCTGTTAAGGCAACCAAGTAGGTGAGTGAAAAGCAGGGGGGAAAAAGCTGCATCCAGAGTTGGGAATGATCTGTTGAGCTCGGAACAAAGAGGAATAAAACTGAATCTATCCTGGCATAAGACCTGTGCAATGCCAGGTGCACCCGACCATCCGAGGCAAACAGGAGCAGTTTGGCCGTGGTGCTGGGGGAGCCCCTGCCCAGCCGTGCCTGGCACAGCCTGCACCACGCGTAGTTTATGGCCAGGAGGGACCCGTGGGAGTACAAAGGCTGATGTCTCCCCAGGCTGGACTTTAACAGTTCATGCTCAGCTCCGAGGCACTGCTGTCTGGGCAGAGGTCACATCCTTGCTGCCCCAGAAAGGGCTTTGGGAAGGCTGGAAAAACACTTTCTGGCCTACAGACTGCTGTGGAATGTCTCCAGAAAAAAGGATCTCCTTTTTCCCTTTCTGCTCAGCTCCGTGGAACAGAAACAGGTATGAAGTACCTGAGCACACAGAGGCAGGCTGCTGAAGGCAGAGCCAGTGGCACTTGTCCAAAGTGCCCAGAACAGCCTTGTGTTGGGCTGTGGTGACAGATCTGTCCCGTGCCAGTGGCCCCACGTGCCTTCGGTAACACACTGTGCGCTTAAAGGTAAATGTAATAGAGCATAAACGTGTCTGGGCACCGCTGCCATCGAACTCCCTCACGAGCCTCCCCTTAAGCACCACGGTACTGCCAGGAGATACCGAGAGATCATAAATGGGTGGTGATTAGCACAGGGAGGGAGGGGCACGGCCGGGGGCAGAGCCAGCTCAGGGGCAGAAAACAAATCAAAAGCTCATTTAGAGCTAAAGCAGGACTTGATTATGCCCGGAAGTGCCCTCGCTCCAAGTGCCCACAGTGTTTTGTTTCCCGAAAATCCATGACGGCGAGGGAAAAAATACCACGGTGAGCGACCATCTCTGACCGCTCCGGAGAGCCGAGGGCAGCGGGGACTTCGCTCCTGCCCATCCCGGGCCCGCACGGGGACACATCCCGGGACACATCCCGGGACACATCCCGGGACAGGGCCCGCTGCCCGCTCGGGGACACATCCCGGGACACATCCCGGGACAGGGCCCGCTGCCCGCACGGGGAGCGGTCCCGCAGTCCAGGCCCGGCGGCACCGCTCCCGCCCACTGGGGGGCGCCCGCCACACGCGCCCGTTGTCCCCGCGCGCCGGCTCCGCGCGCAGCGCCCGCTCCTCGCGCCCCCTCGCGCCCCCCCTCACGCGCCCCTCGCGCCCCTTTTTTCCCGCCCTTTTCTCCCCCCCGCCCCGCGCGCCCGCTTCTCGCGCCCCCTCACGCCCGTCCCTCAGGGCGGTGCGGGCGCNCGGAGCCGGTGTACGGGCTCTCGGAGGACGAGGTGGGTCGGCGCGGACGGGCTGGGTATGGGGTGTGCCGGAGCCCCGTCGGCGGGAGCCGCGGCGGAGGTTCGGGAGCTGGGCGAAGGTCGAGGGTCGGTCCGGGAGGGCAGGCGTTGCCCGCCCCGTGGGGCTCCGCGTCCCTCCTGCGGCCGGCCCGGCCCGGGGAGCGCTGCCCGCACCCCCGGCAGGTGCGGCCGCCCAGAGCCCGCGGGTGCCTCGGCCGGACCGGCGGCGAACAAAGAGCCGCGGCCGGCGGTGCTGAGGGCGGGGGCGGCCGCCCCTCTCCGCCTCCTCCCCCAGCGCTGTCGGTGTCCTCAGGGAGCGGCCGCGGGGCCGGAGCGGAGCAGCCGCCGGGCCGGTGCGCCGGGTACTGTGTCAGACACAGCCTGGCCCCAATGCAGATGGAGCTGATAAGCGGGGTAGGACCCGCGATAACTAATCACCGTGTGCCGGCTTTATCAGCTGATATTTTCTGCAGAAACAAACAAATCACACAGGCATGAGGAGAACAGTCCAGTTTACTTTAGGTGAATGGTAAAAATCCCATTTAATGCCCTTTTTGTTTCGTTGCCTTGGTCGGGTGCTCCTTTTCTTAGGAGCTAGTGTCATAGAGCATCAGCAATGGGCACGGCTGCGTTACTGGGCTGTGGTTTCAGGGTATCGGCTGTTAGGAGCACACGTATTGCTGTTATTTTTACAGGAGTGAATAGTAATTACAGCAGCATTGCTTCCGGTTTTGCGGGGCTGAACACAACGGGTGATGTGTCAGTCTGTTTGTGGTGTAGAAGAAACTGACATTAAAAACATCTTCTGCCTTGTGGAACTGACAGACAATGTTTCTTACCTGGGTATTTCAGCGGCACCGAGTCTGGATGACTGACTGTAAGGTTTAATTCTCATTGGGAAGGAGGTTCCTGAGCAGGAATGGGTGTTTTGGAGGGGGGGTGTCATTCTGTTGTTGTTAAATTATAAAGCTGAGAGCAGAGCGATTGCAAATGCTCTGCATGTATGTGAAGGTAGGGGAGAGGAGGGCGGTGCAGGAGCCCTGGGTGATGTCGATAGCGAGCACAACAGCAGAGGAGAACCTTCTCCTCCCTGGGCTCTTTCTATGAGCCTTCGTGTGAGCACAGCGGTGGCTGGCACTAGTCCCCAAGCAGCTTTGGGCCAGCTCCGGTGCTTTGCCCGACCCTGCAGGTAGCTGGGCCCACTGCCGAGCCATCTGCAGGGTCCTGCTTGCTCCGGGGCTGCCGGAGGGCCTGCGGTGATCCTGCCTGGTCTTGGGCTGCCAGAGGGCCTGTGGTTATCCTGCCTGCTCCTGGGCTGCTGGGGGGTCTGCACAGGCTTAGGGAACAGCTAAAGGCAGTGGGGTTTGCTGTCCCAAAATGGGCACCCCAAAGCATTTGATTAGGGGTGCTTTTGTGCTTATATTAGCAAGTGTGATCTGTGAGGAAAAGGGAAACCTGGAGCCATCCTGCCAGGTCCCAGGGAGGTGGCTGAGAACATCATGCTGGAGCTTGGCTGCTGCCTTCTCTGTTGTGCGTGCGCTCGCTGTGTCTTTTGTCCCTGCCTCCTGCCTCGACATATGCTGGTACTTGCACAGAATGCTAAAGAGAAACAGATACAGGGAGAAATCTGCTGGCTGCTCTTACCTTGGCTTGGAGGTGGGGGGGTCTCGGGAGAGCAGGGGCTGTTCCTGCCATGGTGCTCAGCCCCAGCTGGTGCTGGGGACCTGGCCTGTGGAGCAGTGGGCAAGGATATGTGTTTGTCACTCATTCCCCGAGGTAAAACTAAGCTGTTGGAAAAGGAGCTGCTGGGAAAAGAAAGGCTCTGGTCTCTCAGCAGTGACCCATGTCACAGCTGCAGTGATGACCACAGCCGCACTGCCTGAGGGACAGGAGACTGTGCTTTGTTTCCTGCTTTGCTGTGCATCTGCTGATGCTGGACACTTCTCAGGAAGAGCAGTGACCATCTAAAACTACAGTGGGAGTCCACAAATGGAAATAGGATGGGAGAAAGAAGGAAAAGGGACTGAGGGAGGGGTGGGGGTGGCATGGAGAAGGATGCAGGTGATGCTCACAGCCTGCTGGGTTGTAGTTTCATGACCCTGAGAGCCTGACCTGCTGTTGAGTCTCTAGTAATGGGCAGAAGAGAGCATAGAGGAGGAGAGGATGACCTCTCTCAGGAAGGTAGCTGTAAGGAAGCTCTAGTAAAGAAGGCTGAGGAAGGTGTGCTGACAGTTCTCGGCATGCTGGCTTGTGTGGGTAATGACTTCCCACTAGCATTGGCTTGGACTTGGCTCATCATTTTTTGGAAAGCAGAGCTCTGTTAGCTGTGAGAGAGCTGTGAGAGGCTGAATTGTGTATGTGGACATATTCAGCCTATTCATTTCCTTTGTTCCTGCCTGGGTTTGAAATGCAGTTTGCAGATCTGTTGTGTATGGGTTTTGGAGGGCTTTGAATGGGCCTTGTGCAGTGCTTCCATTCCTGGCACATTTGCTGATTGGGAAGTGCAGTGATTTACATGCAAGCTGGACTTGCTGTGTGTGAGTGGCTCTCCAGAGAACCAGCAATCTCTTCTACAGGCCAGAGGCACGGGCTTCCCTTCTGCTTGCACAGTTGCTGTGTGTGGTAGGCGTGGAGCAGGCGTGGAGCGGCCTGGGCTGCGCGTGTGCTGGCGCGTCTGCAGAGTATGGGCCTGCACTCATCCCTGTGGATAGCTGTGGGTCACAGGGCTGCCTTCCCGGTGGACATTGTTCCATTTTGCCCAAGGACTCTGATAGGTGTTGGACACGGCAGTTTGGGGATCTGGGGATCACTTGAGTCACAGGGGATGAGCCAACCATTTCAGTTTGTCACGACAGACCACGTTGTGGTCATAGGTCAGCCTCTTTGTAAACCTGAACTGTAAAGTGTTTTATATTAATTAGTTAAAATTAGTTGTAAATCAGATTCACATCCTGCCAATTTTTCACTGTCAGGACACGGGCCTGGGCAGCCAGCTCTGGCTTAAGCAGGGGGTGGGCCAGGTGACTTCCAGAGGCCGGTCCCAACCTCAGTCCTTTTGCGATTCTGTGAAATTATGTTTACACAGGCTCCTGGAAGCTTAAGTGCTTTCATGCAATCCCTAAATATCAGTGTGTATAAAAACTTACAGCCCTTTGTAGCTGAAAATATTTGGGAATGAAGTACACCTCTTGTTTGTTTCAGTTTGGGTTTCTTGAGAGTCAAATGTTGCCCACACAAATCCACAAATATTTTTCTTTCTCAGTGTCCTTGGATGGAAGCAAAACTTGCAGCTCCTTGGATCTTGTTTGCTTGTATAAAAACTGGAACTTCAGAAAAAAGATCCTTGAAGAAAGAGTGTCTTTTTATATTTTAAAATATTAGGGGAAAAAGAGGTTCATGTGTGAAACTGCTCTCTGCAGTTCTTCTCTTTTCAAGTTCTATTCAACTTCTGTGACTTGTGATTGAATCAATTGGAATTAGAAGCTTCCTACTGAGATGACATTTTGTCATGCCTTAGAAATTGTCAAAAGGATCTTATGTTCCTGAAAATATCTCGATGTGTAAGATACAATCCCATATGCCTCAAGATAAGTAATTCTGCATGTAGTCACTGCAGCCTAACCTTTCATCTTAGCTCTTGTGTGCTGCACTGGGCAAAGCCTTGTGCCTGAGGAATGAATCCTGAGGGATTTCAGGACCTCAGGAGGCTCTGTGGTGCTTCACTTTACTGAGACACACTTTGGGAAAAAGGAAACAAACCCAGTTCTGAGTATGATGGAAATGGTTCCTGTGGACAGGATGAATTCCTGAAGCACAGGCTCACCTGTACTGGATCTAACATCAGGGTAAGGAATAAGCCAAGATTTGCCACAATGGTGCTGTGGGGAAGTGCAGCTCGTGCCATGATGGATAAGCGGTCTGTCTGTGCAAACTGTTTTAGACTGAGGCACGTGGGAGGTTGGCTTTTGTGCCTCGTGTTTATGTGTTCCTGATGGATTTGTTGCTCTGGAATGATCTCCCTTGAGGGTGTCTCCTTCCCTGTAGTCGAGGGTCATGTTAACGGATCCGTGAGATGGGGCTGCAAAGGCCTCAAGAGGAAGATGTTTTCACTCATGATCAACAGGATTTATTGGGGAGGAAAAGGGCTGCGATTTTCCCTCCCTCCCTGGGCTTGGTGACAGCCAGCAGTGACTTGTGGGAGTTCTGTGTTGGATTTCTCTTCTTTGCATTTGAAGCAAACCATAAACTTTGGATGTAAGGACAATGCTGGGTCGTTGGGGCAGTGTCAGTGTTGTACATGGTTGCAGTTAGATTTCAGGTCACATTTCCTGCTGTGTCACCTCGGTGGTGAGGCTGTATCTTGCTGGTCACCCAGCTCCTGCGCTGTGCTGGCACTGCCAGAGATGTTTCCCGAGCCCAGGCTGTCCCCACGGAGCCCCTGCCAGCACTGGTGCTGGGGAGGGGCTCAGAGCCATGTCCCTTCATCATGCTGGTTCCCAGCTCAGCTCCTGGAGCAGCACTGGAGCACCGGGTGCTGTGGCACGGGAAGAGTGCTGGATGAAGGACCAGGGCACTGATGTGCTGGAGAAGCAGCTTGTGGGCAGCTGTGGCTCCTCAGCTGCGAGGTGGGAAGGGGCAGTGTGGGGGGCCAGTCTGCCCAGGGTGTACCCTGGCCCCATGAATTCCAGCCCAGCCCACTGCATACCTGAACCTGGAGGCTTTTATGTGAAAAAACCCTTGAGTTCCTGGAGAAGATGCACCTTTCATCACCACCAGTGAACACAGACCCTTTAAATGAGAGCTCTGTTGTTTCTGCTCTGAATATTCCGGTTACATAAAGCCTCACTCTGCCATCTAAGTGTGAGAGGGGCCTTCCTTGGTCACAGCACTGACAGTGTCTTAGCAGTAAGCAATTCAGAACAGTGACTTTTTTATTGACCCTGAATTGTTTTTATAGACTCTAAGTGCACTGGCTTCAGGGATAGCACGTAGACCTTAAATGATGATTGAAAAGTCCAGGTAAGGAAGCATTTCATAAATGACAGGGCTTGCATATCTACTTGTGTGGCAGAATAACAAAATAGGCTGTGGTTCTCAGGAGGTCAATAGATTTTTATAAAAGCCTGCATTTTAAACTTGCTTTTAATGAGTTCTTGGCATGTTTTCGTCACTAGTACTGACACTAAGTAAATTCTAGTTTTATTATAAAATGAATGTAAAGACATTTAAAAGGTGAGGGTGTGAGGGAGAGAAGGAGTGTTAGTTTTAGCTATACCTCCATTCAGAGACGGCTCTGTCTCCCCTGGCTGTTGTCTTGTCCTCTGAGGGTGGGATGCAGGCAGTGCAACCGGTGGTTCCCGCTGCTGCCTTTGGGAAGGGGGAGTAAGCATTCCTTGGGTTCCGTGTGAAGGGCTGGCCGTTGGAGGGCACTGTGTAATGGGAAATGGGAACTCGAGGTTCTCCTCTGCTCCTGCACAGAGGCCATTTTCCCGGGAAGCAAACATGGACTGTGAGCCCCACACCTGCTGATGAGCAGGCACCTCATCTCCGGGGCACAGCTTGTGCTGGGAGTTAACAGATCTCTGTGTTTTGTTTTGAAAATGTCACCAGGCACGGTACCAATGCAGAATGAGCTTACCTGTCAGAAGGGAATCAATGTTACATCTTAGGATGTAGTGGGAAGAATTCACCCCTGCAGCTTCTAGGCTGGAGTTGTGTCTCCAGCCAGTGAGATATAATACTTATCCTTTCTGAACCAAACACGGCTCCTGGTGTGAGGTGGGCTGCCTGCACGGATGCTGTAGGATCCAGAGGCCACATCATGGGTGGTACTGTGGGTGCAGCCTGTTGGCAGCTCACTGATTTCTGCTGGATTGGGCCGAATTGACAACCTCTCAGTCCCAGAAGATTGGATGGGGCCAAGACCTTTGCTTATTTAAACTCTGTGCAATGTAAACTGGGACTTTCTGGGCAAGCTGGAAACCTCCAGGCCTTGTAATAGCAGTGAGGGCTGGATTATCCAACAGCTTCAGTCAACAGAAGGTCGTAGATGTGATAACGATGTGCAGAAGTAGCTTGATTTAATTACAATTAAATTTTGGTGTTGGTAATGAGAAATCTCATTAACTTCTGTCAATTTCTACGTCTTTTGCTTTCACTGCTACTTCCTCTTAAATCTTTTATTGTGTGGCATAGGAGGGTTTTACTGTAGCAGTAGAAGAAGTGCTGCTGGGCAGCTCTGTCCCCTTTCAGAAAGAAGTGCAGTGCAATCTTGTGCACACTGTTATTTCGGGTAAACTGGGTAGGAATGTGGCGCGGGTAGGGTGACTCCTACCTTGAGCACTGGGAGGAAGGAATGTGGTTTTACTGCTGGCATGCTCAGCTCAGGACTGGAGCTGCTACCAGGTCAGTACTAACACCTGCCAGGGTTTACCTGGGACTGGAACTGTGGCTTTCAGAAGTATTTAACAAACTGTCATGCCAACTTTTTCCAGCACGTGGTTCTTAAACTGCCCAGTTTCTGGTGCTGGAGTGTTCCCTTCCCCTGCTCCCACTGTCCTTTCCTCTCCCTTGCCAGAAGGAAGGAGGAAAACCAAATCCTTAGGAAAGGGATTGTTTTCTGCAGAGAACTAGTAATTAATTTTAAAATAAGAGATGTGGCTAAATTGCACAGGCCTGGAAGCTAATTGCAGTTAAAATAGATAAAAATAAAAACCAACCTATAAAAACAACTCAAAGCCCCAACAAAACAAATCCAGAAACTTGATTTCTGAGATGGATCATGGAATGTATTGGGATGCATTATGTCTGCCAGGTGATGTCTTGACTGGGCAACAGACTTGGTGTGTATATTTGTAATTGTTCATTTTTTTTCCTCCTTCCATTTGACCATAATTCCTGTGCGCTGGCAGGCTGTAGGTGTTTGTCAGAATCCTGGTTTCTAGGATTTAGGAACCTTGCCTGTAACCAAAATAAATATCTCCAGTAGTGAGAACACTGCCTATTCTGAGGAATCACGCCACGAATGAGTTGGGCTTTACCATTATGCCATGGCACCCTCTTTTTGTGCCTCACTGCACGGATCAGTGTGGCTGTGTTGGTGTCCTGCCGGCTCAAGTCAGGTTTTCCTGTTTCTGTGTAGTTTATCTGCTGGAGAGGAGAGAACGATTTGGAACAGGGAGCACAACTGTGCCATCCTCTCTCCTTTGGCAGATCCTAGTGTTGAATAATCCTGGCTTGAGGGTGGAAGTATGTTCCTGTAATCTGTGTTGGTTTTGATTGAAAGCAGTTCAAAGTCTGACTCTCTTTAAGCATCTTTATGTTATGTAGATGATCACACCGAATTCATGGCAGGATTTTGGAGAGATGGGAGTGATGAGTAGTGTGCAGGAGAAGGTGTCCTGGGAGGACTCCCTCATGGATGGTCTGTTTGGAAATTGGTGTGGTGGGGAAAATCTGCTTTTGGCCTCTTCCTGGTGGCACTGGATGTGAGGTTTGGAGCATGCTGCTCTGGAAGCTGTGGCCAGTGTCCATATTAAGGTGGTCATGCAAGTCATGGTTGTGTTTAAGGTCTTTGGAGAATGAAGAAGCTTTTGTCTTCCAAGAGTGAAGTGATCTGGAAGGTGAACTAACTGCAAGGAAGAGCAGTTTGGGGTCACGTTGGAGGGAGGAGAGCCCAGAGGAATTTTGTTGGCCTCATGCTTTGCTTGTCATCTTCCCTCTCTGTTTATCCAGCAGCTCCGATGAGAGACTATGTCAGGTCTCCTTCACACCAGGGAGCAACTGACATGGACTGTCTTCAACTTTTTACATAAATCAACAGAAGTATTGGACTTTTTAATCACTGAGAAATTACAATAGAGACACTGCTTCACCTTCTCAGGGTTTGATTTTTTTCTGCAGAACACCAACCAGCCTGCTTTTCTTCCCAGTTCTTGGTGTGTCTATGCAATCTTGCCTTATTGCTGCTGCTAAATGAAAGCTGAGACATTTCACACAAACGTTTTTGCCTGTTTGATTAAACAGACTTGATAAATGACTATTTTTTTCCTTGAAAAAAATTTCTTGGCAGATTTTATAAGTTTTGGCCCACCTCTCCATAGGACCAGGTAGTGATCAGGTGTTCTGTCCAGTGGGGGAAGTAAACATAATCTGCAGTCATCAGCTCCCAACTCTATGTCCAGAAAAAAAAATAATAATAAAAATATCTGAAAGGAAACAAATGTTACAAATAGATTGCCTCATTCCCTTGGGCTGGAATTCGTAGTTACGGATTCACCTCTGAAAGGTCCTTGAGCCTGGAGTCCCTGAGGCTGGGAGTGATACCATTGTGATGTTGGCAGGCGTTTGCTTGTATCTTCTCTTTAGTGTTTGCTTGTAGTTCTTGTTGGAAGCCATGTGCTGGCCCAGTTTGCTGTTGGCTGGTGTAACTACACCTGGGAGTTAAAGGATGTCTCTTTTGTCCTGGTTTTTCATATTTTATTGTGTGCTTTTGTAACATGCATCTCTGGAACTGAAATGGGAAAGAGTCTGCTCTGGACCAGGCACTACAGTGGGATGTGCTGGGGGAGCACAGGGGTTCCCTGGGTGCTGGCACCCCCAAAGCAGGGCTGGACCCACTTGGTACTTTGTTGGGGGATCGCTGGGAAGCTGCTGTCGCTGCCCGGCTCTCCAGAAGCCTCAAAGCTTTGGCAGAGGTGTGTGTGTGCTAGTTTATGTATGGCCTTGTCATCTTGGATTTTGGCTGACATTGTGTGTCTGGTAAATCACAGCATCGCTCAGAGGTGCTACTAAAGGCAAAATTACTTCTGAAGCTTTCAGTCCTACACGGTGGTCAAGGGGACATGTCAGTTCCTCCTGGTGGGGAGGAGTTGGTGGAGGCAGGCGTGACCAGGTAGTTCCAGCACACAAGCTCTGTGCCATGTGGACAAAAATGAAGTCCCCACAGAAGTGTTGGGTTTTGGGGTGGGAAAGAGGAGGCCAAGCTGAGACCATCAGTGATGAAGACAGCCCAGTTACCTGGAAAGGAGGCTGTACTGGCTACTCCCATCAGAGGTACTTTAGCCAAATTTATTCAAATGAACCAAATGTGGATTTATGGGTTGGGTGTACTACAGGGCTGCCTATTGTGACTGTCTCCTTAGCACTGGGCCCCTGTGGCACAGCTGGGGGTGTGTGGGGTGCTGAGGACCTTCAGCTGGTGCTGGTGTTTGATGTGTGCTAAGGACCTTCAGCTGGTGCTGGTCTCGTTGGTTGACCCAGGACAGTTCACTTGCACGTCCACTGTCCACCTGAGCAGAGGGAGTTGGGGTTGATGGCTTCTGGACTAGCCCCCATAAATCCAGTGGATTTGCACTGCTGAAAGGGAGATGCTGCTTTCTCTTGTACACCCTGGTACCACCCGTGGCCCAGTACGAATCTGCAGACAGTCTCCCGTGTCTTTGTGGGGCTGTTGAATTGCAGTAACTTCTGGAAAGGTGATGAAAGTCAGAGGTATGTGTCAGGAGCTGCTGGGGTGGTGGTGGAGGGTGTGTGTGGAGGGAGGGCAGGGCACCTGCTCCTTGGTGGCCATGAGCTGTGAAGTTGGCTGTGTGGGTCTCATGAATCCAGAACTTTGGCTAGAACCCTGACCCTGATGAAGTCTGTGGTAAGTTTGTCTAAAAGCGGCTCAGCTGTAGTTGTATGGGAATGTTAAATGGATGAATTCCCTAACAAACAGATGGAGTTTTCAACCTTTCTTTAAAGATTTCTTGAGTTTACCCTTCCTGCTGTTTGTGGTGAAGGGAGTGGTGAGAGGGAGAAGTGGTGTGTGGACAAAACTGTGAGTCTGGGCTTTGTGCTTGTGCTGATTCAGCCTCATTAAAAAAGCAACAGCTTTGCTGCTCAGCAACGAGCAAGGAGCAATGGACTTGCTTCTTTAATCTCTGGTTGTGGTACAATGATGTTCGATGTGTGATAAAATACTGGCGTGGCCATTGCTTGTAACTGTTCAGCTGAGAGAACTTGAAAATGCTCTGTCCTGGACAGGTCTTGCTTTAGTGAACTGAGTGAGAGCATATGGCATTGGTGTACATGCAACTCCATTTTATAGCTGTCGGAATGGCATCACTGCTTAGAGTTCAGGGTTGCTGGATCACCTCCCTGCCTCACTTCGTATGTGCCTTCCCTCCCCTCCCCACTTTTTTAAAATGCAGCCTTGGGGCTAAGGTTTACACCCACCCCAGTGGATGGGTGGACACTTGAGGTGGAGAACTGCCTGATCCAAGGAGTGGTGAGTTGGGCAGCTTAGGTGCTGTGTGACACAGTGAGGGGCATGTTCCTTGCACAGCCTATGCTTGTTTGGATAAGTGGTGGAGGCACATGTTTGAGGGGGTGCCAGAAAGACCTCTATATTTATCCTTGCTGGCTGTTTGGTTTATTTCAGTTCCATCTGGTCAAGTTTGGTCACTTACTATTTTATTCCTTATTTCCAGGGTCCATAGAAAAACATTCACTCCTCAGGGTCAGGTAAATTCCTGTGCATGCCTGGCTGGATTGTGTGTGAATAACACCACTCCTGCTGCCATGGCCCGAGGAGGCGCTTCTCCTTTCCGTTCCCTGTGGGAGGGAGCCTTGCTGTGTGGTTTTCCCTGGCAGGGTAGGAGGGTCCCAGCAATGTTGTGGCACACCTGGGTCCTGACAATGTCCGTGCCGGTGGCTCACCGTTCTTGCTGTCGGAGCAGGGGCGTGTTGGGGAGCGCGGTGAGTGGGATGAACCTTGCTTCCTGCCTTCTCCGTCGGTGGTGCCTCCTGGCCTCTGCACCCCAGGAGGAGGGCTGGCTTCTCCTGCGCCGTCCTTGCCTCTGCTGGTTCCAGCGCTGGTTCTCGCCCACAGTTCTGGGGCTGATCCTCTCCTACCAGTCGTGCTTGCTAAGAGGCTTATAGGAGACAAGTGAGAGCATTCTCATTAAAAACCAGCTATTCCCAAGCTATTGGTAGCCTGAGAGTACCAGAGGTGTGTTTTCCTTCCTCATAAGCCTCTCTCTGGTTGTGGCTGTGACATCAGGACACCAGCAGTGCTGCTGGGTGCCCACTGGAGGTGCAGCGACCTGAGAACTGGGCGGGAACGGGGACAGGCTTCCCCTGGCCACCAGCAAGGCTGGCTGAAAGTCTGGAAACCAGAGCTGGATGTGGGTCTTTAGGAGAGATAAGGGGCAGTGAACCTGAATGGGTTGTTCTCCTTTTAAGGTAGCACTACAGATATTTTTTTCCAAATTTTCTTTTTTGTACAAAGTGGATTATCCTGATGCTTCTGTTGCCTCTCTTATCCAGAAGCTACCTTCTCATTCTGTGATCTAATTAGCATGATAAAGAACATGTTGCATTTTCGTCCCTTGTGTGGAGGCTGAGATTTCACTTGTCCCTGTTTATGGCCCAGCTGCATCCCAAGGGCGGTGGCTGTGCCACTCTGGAACCCCAGAATGGGAGAGGTGGGTGCAGCAAAGGCGAGCAGACCCCCCTGTCCTTCAGGTGCTGTGCTGGGCAGGTGTGGCCAGGCTGGGAGCAAGGTCAGAGTTGTGTTTTCCAGGGACATCCTGCAGCTGTACCAGAGTTTGTGCCAAATCAAGTCGCACAGTCAGGTTTTGGTTTTGTCTTAACTAGTTTCTGTTGTAGTTTGAAAGTCAAACATTGTAAACCAGACTGTGCTAAGTGGTTACAGGCTGGGTGTGGATTACCTGCCAGGTCATTTGTCACCATGTTCCTGCATCTGCCTAATGCAAGATCCTGATAGAGCCCCTGTGGAAGCTGTTGAAACCATGGGCCTTTCACAACTGTTAGTGACTGGCCTCAAAGTCTGTGGAGTTAAGATGCTGAAGTTTGTAGCTGAAGTGTTTTCGAGTCTTATGGTGACCTTCTCATATCATGTGCCTACCTGTGTCACTTTTTTCCTTAGCATGCTGACCAAAATTTGGCTTGGAACTAGTGCATATTTTTAAACATTTCAGTCACAGCTTTAGTCACTGTTTCAATTAACATTGTTATTAAGGAAATGCCTCTTAACGCTACTTGAATTGATTTAGCAAAACCCTGAGTGATTTCTTCAGCCTGCTGACATCCTGAGAATTTACCTTTAATCCCTTGTGCTGCTGTCATGGAGCCTGATTTTATTTTGAGTCTGGTCAGTTCAGTTCTGAGCTACTTGTACCTGCATTTGTATGTTTTCATTTCACTCCAGTGAGAGATGATCAGCTGTAATTCAGTGCAGATACCAGTGCATGCTGCACAGCTCCCAGCTGCAGCTCTTGAGTGTCTGTGCCCTACAGGGGGTGAAGTTGTTGTTTCAATTTCCCAAAACTTGGATGGGAAGTAGAGCCTGTGTGAGAGGAAGGTTGGAGTTGAGTGCCGAAATGACTGCTGCAGCCTGTACCTGGTAAGGGAAATCACTAAGCACTCACCACTTTTGGTCACCTCTGTTTGTTGGACGCCAGGACTGTGGCACTTGGGAAGTGAAGCTGGGGTCCCCAGCCTGGTGTCACTGCAGGCTGGAGCACACATGCTGATAGATAGCATTTGATAAGGCTGGAATGTGCTACAGAAGCTCTGTGTGTCATTGCTGACTGTTGCTGTGGAAACTGGCTGGTTTCGGTGGTTTAGCACTCGGCATCCTGATGTTTATCGGGAAGGTGAGGCAGAGCTGTAGCTGATCCCCCAGCCTGGAATCGCACGCCAGGGCTGGTGGACGCCAGGGTTGTCACGCAGGTGTTGCCGGATATGTGACCTGGAGTAGCTGCCATCAGGAGGTCAAACAGGCTCTACCTGTGTCCTGGGGCTGGCTTGGCTCCCCAAGGCATCTCCTGCTGGCTTATCTCTGGGGTGTTGGGCCCTGGGGCCGGGGCTGCCATGGGGATGGGCTGACCCCGAAGACTGGGGCACTGTCCCTATCCCTGTCCTGGAGGCCAGAGCTGGCAGGAGCTCTCTGCCTCCCACAGCTGGATTTTGGTCCAGACAGGTTGTGTGGGGAAGAGAGCTGGTCAGGAGGAACATGTGTGTGTGTTCCCTGTGAGCATGGTATGTCTGAAAATCCAGGACCTCTGTGTGGAAAAAGCTGTTCATAGCTCTTATCAGGGCTTCTTGAATTCCTCTTGCTCTAGCATTCACCTGGGTCGTGTGTTTGCCTAGCAACAGCTTATTCATCTGAGACACTTGGTTTTTCCTTCCTGTGGATTTGGTTGGTGGTCTTGGTTCTGCTGCCCGTTGTCTTCTCACTCGTGTCCCTGGGGCACAGCGTTAAACTCAAGAGGTAGCAGAGGCTGAAGGGCCAGCGTGGTGGTCTTTGCTGTGAGGGGCTTGTGCCCAGCAGTGGGGGCAATTCTTGGATTTCATCTCTGATCTCTGGTTGTAGTCTGTGCTCTTTCTGTCTTCTTAGGTAGAGGTGGTACTCCCTACTGTTTTCAGGAGAGGTTTAAGCCCTTCTCCTCTGTCAAACTTGTCATCAGTGTCGTGTCAGTCCTTGGAGTGATGCCACTCAGACTGGAACATCCTTGCTGTTTCAATGACATTAAGGAGATTTTTCTTTCTGAGAAATCTAGAGTCTTCCAATCAGATGGAAAGACAGGATTATAGGTAATTGAGACAGAGGACAACCTGCACTGTGTGATCACCTCTGAAAAGCTTTTTCATGGGGAAGCTCCCCTTCCCCCTCTCCTCCCTAATATACCATAAATGCTTTTAGTGCTTGAAAGGTGCATTAGAGGCAGGAGGTACCTGACGGCATAGGACAGGGAGTACATTGGTTTACTGTTTTTTACAGTTTTGTGACCTCACTTGTAGTTTTTAGGGAAGGCTAGATGAGGAAAGAAGATGTCCAGATCACTATTTGAGAGCTAGGAGTGTTGGAAGAGGGAGCACTTTGCTGCTATGGATGCAGAAATACTGGATATTCCTATCAGAAGATAGTACCAAATTACATGGTAGGCTTTGTGTGCCAGTGAAGGTGTCTGCTGGGCTGGCCAGCACTCTCATTATTAAATAAAAATTACCCTTTTGCATTCAAACAACGACTTGGGAAAGACTAATTGTGAGAATCTTTCATTATTCCAGCTTACTCCGGTTTAGCGGTAGCTCTGGCCTGGCTGCTGTGGGGATGGACTGTGGGCAAGTTGGGAAGTGACTGAGCTGAAGTGCTGCCTCTGAGATGGTCAAAGCAAAACAAGATAAAGTTGCAAAGAGTTGAAGGAGCAGTAAATAATATTAATTTCTTACTTGTTGCTGCCCTGCATCTTTGGCAGCTTACATGTTGTGCTGGGACCTCTTTCTGGTTTAGACATGTTCCCATCTCTTGGTGGTTATTGGTTACATGGGAGGAACTGGTACTTTTCCTCTAGCATCACTCTGAGTTCCTTTGTTTGTCTGGGTATTGGAGTTCTGTGCTGGTTTTTTTTTTTCTCGTTATGAAAATGCTTGGGAAGAGAGAATAAATCCCTCTGCAGGATACCTGTTCCATGGAGTTGTTCCTTGGCAGGCTGTTTCTCAAGGCCAGTGACTTTCAGACTTCCTCTTGACAAAGCAGGCTGTGATTTGTGCCACACAAGTTGCTGCCTTTTCCTTGCCCAGGGCTGGAGCCGCTCTGGTTGTGTCTGCAGCCTGTGTTGGAAAGCAAGCTGGGATTCAGCAGATATTAGCTGGTCCGGCATGCCAGGCTGATTCCTTGGGTTAGGAGGCACTGCCAAGGCCCTGCAAGAGCACACTCAGTGCTCACTCATGTTCCTTGCAGAGCTTGGGATGAGAGGGGAGCTTAGCACACTTGGGAAACAGACTTTGCCTCAGTGCTGCTGTCTGTGTGTGCGGGGCTGGTTCTCCCCCTTGACACGCTCTGAACAGGGAGAATGCTGCTCTTTGTTGTCTGGGTGACATTCAGCAGGGAATGAGAAGTTACCTCTGTGCTATAGCAATTGTGGGAAGTTACCTGGATGCCACAGCAATTCCGGGAGGTTTGGGGTTTTTTCCCTTTTTTGCATCGAACTTTCTGCTTGCTGAATAAATCTCAACACAGCCACCCTCATTCATATTTTGGGTCTTGTGCTTTAACACAGACTTAAGTCTTCACAAACCAAACTGCTGACCCCAGTGTGGTGGTTTGATTTAGTTGCCCTCAGGGCATTGCTGTGCCTGTCAACTTCACTTTTTTTGCTGACCACTTTAGCACTTTTCTTAGTGTCACAAGTTCCTTACCAGCATTTGTGTTTTCTGGAGCTGTTACCTGATCTTAGGAGCAGATTTTGCTGTGTTCTGTATAAGCAGCTGCAGTATGAGCTTGCATACAGGACAAATACCATCGCATGGAATGTCTCACGTTGTATGTTGTTGTGGAGCCCCAACCCATCTCCAGTGGGAGCCTGTTAAAGGAGGCAGTTCTGTGCCATTGCAATTTGGGCTCTGTGGCTCCAAGCTGGTTTTCTCCCTTTGCTTTGTACAGCATGGTCACCGTTTAGAAGCAAAATTGGACTTTGTGTAGATCATCTTGTTATTTCTGGAAGGGGATGGGACTTCACTTAAACCTGCGTGGAGGAAACTGAGTTTGTTCTTCAGACTTTTGTTAACCTGCGTGATCCCAAGAGCTTTTCACTGCTGTACTTCAGTCGCTGTAATATGCATTTGTGGTCTTGGAAGCAAAATCCCATTCTTTGTTCCCGAGGTTGTTGGCTGAGCTCTCTGAAAGTCCTTGTGGTGTCAGGAGCAACGAGCCCTGTGTGTACCTCATCATCTCCGCAGGTAGCAATGTGACACAGGGTCAAGAATAAGAAGGTAGAAGCAATAATTTCTTTACACAACTGGTTGCTGTGGAAGCCTATCCATGGCCTGTAACTCGCCTGAGGAATTCAGAATTGCTGTGCCCTCTGCTCCCTTCCCTTTCTGCCTCTTTGAGGAACATGCATCTGTGCTTCCCCGGGACAAGGTCCTGCTCTGGGATGCTGAATGACTTGACCCTATTGCAGCGCTTCTGCAAAACACGCATTCTGAATGTGCCTTTTGTTTGGGGCGTTGAGCCCCAGTTTGCATCCAGAATGCCTGGCAGGACACAAAGTGCAGCCTTTGTTTTAGATAATGAGTGGTGAATATTTTAATGGGTGTTTCTTAGTCTAGTCAGCGTCAAGTACCATTTTGGGAACAAGTGACTGAGCTAACCTCTGAGCTTGGTCCAGCAACAGTCCGTTTATTGATAGAATTTTGCAAATTTTGAAGGAATTCCCCATAAGCAATTAATACAACTAAAAACCAAAACAAACAGCCACCCCAAATCCAACAACCAATGCAGACAACACCCCAACCCCCCCCAAACCCTTCTAAGCCTTCCACCATCAGTATATGTGCAGAAATCACTGATACAAATCAAAAAAGCACTCAGTATCACTATCACTGTATTTGTTTTTCTTTAGAGTCTGTTCTTTTACAGGGTGTAAAAGACGAGCATATTCCATTAAAAGAAAAAAATGCCTTTGAATTAAGATAGTACCTGCTTTTTTCTTCTTCCTCCTGAAAAGCCCCTTCAATGCATGTATGCATAGGAGAGAACTTCTGCAGCTCAATCGCTCAGTCTCCTGCATTGGGTATATTCTTGTTAATAATTTTTTTATTCCAGTTATATTTCACACCAGCTTAAATTCTGTTCTCATCTTTGGCTGTTCATAACATATCCCTGTATGTCAGTGGATGCACTGGAGAAGAAGTGAAGAGGACTTCCATTGTAGGATTTGTCCTTCCAGCCAGGAGGGGCTGTATTTGCTCCTGCTGAATTGCCCAAATCTAGTCAGCCTTAAGCCTGGATGAGTAACTGAACAGTTTTCTCCTTCTTTGTGAGACACCATAGTTCTCAGGAAGAAGAGCCTGGTAGCCCTAGGCTATCTATTTAGATGGCAAATAAATACCCATAATGAACAAAAAGAGTCAAATCTCTGTCAAGGGCTGCTGTGTTTGTAAAGTGAGCAGGAAAGGAAGGGGGAGGAGGAGGTAGAACATGGAGTGCAAGTAGGTTGGAAACAGCAGGACTGCAACCAGGATCCAAAAGCATGACACGAGATGTTTCTGGTGAGAGCAGATCCCTTCCCCTTTGACTTGGCCTCTGCACTGGTTTGAGTGGCTAGTTTTTCTCCCCTAATCTGGGCAGAGGCTGTAATGGAGTGATTCTTCCCCCAGATGAGAAATCCTTGGGGAGCAAAGCCTTAATGGAGAAGAGGTACTGCTAGAGGCTATGACTTGTTATTATTTTAAAAAAAGAAACTTGATCAAGATGGAGAGGAGAGGCCAAAGGAGTGAACTGCTGGAGTGACTGACAATACCACTCACTGAAATGTTAATGTGTTTGGAAGAATTTCTTCACCAGGGGAGGCTGGAAGCTCATGCAGTAACATTAATTATTAACTGCAGCCAAGAGCTGGAAGATCTAATTTAATTTCTGGTTGGATAATAGGATGATTCATGCAACAAAACAAACTGTGTCAGAAAATTAAGTGTCTCTGTGAAAACTGACATTCCCGACTTCTGCTCTGAGCTGAAGCTACTGCAGGTAAACTATTACAACAGTTAAAAAGTGAAAACTACAGGCTGAATTCCCTGCAGATGTCAGGCTGTGATCCATAGGAATTAAGAGTTACTGCCTTCTCCAGTCTGAGCAAACCCACCTCCCTCAGCCTCTTCTGCTTCTGCCCCCAGCACCCTTTGCCCGTTGTCGATCCATTCTTCCCGGTCTCTATAGAGCAGTAACAAGAGCAGTGGCTCACATCAGACACTCCGTGGGCTGTTAAGAGAGGTGACATGTGGGTTCTGGCATCCCAAAGTAATTGCAATGTAACCAGCTCTTCCCTCTGGCAAACACTTCTCCCAGCCTGGCATGTCCCAACTGGCTGAGTGTCCATCACCCAGAGTACCCGAGCCTTGTGTCTCTCTGAGACTGAAGAAGTTTAGAGGTATTTCAAGTTCTAAGAGTAACACTGGCATTTTCTTGTCAGTTGATGTAGTTTTCCTGCTATCAAGGTTTTTCCAACAAAGCGTGTTTAAGCAGATCCCTGTCCTGTCTTTCTTCAGGTGAAACAGCCAGCGGTGCAGCTCTGGGCTGTGGGTGTGTGCCGTGGAATCAATGCCTGGAGTTATCTGGGTTAGAAATAAGCCTCCAATCACAGTTTACTGTTGGATTACGGTTTTATTGAATGTGTGTTTTGTCATTAAACAGTGCAGCCACTGACTGTTTATGGTCTGGAATCATTGAATATCTAACAAGAATATAGATTGTGGTTACGTAAACATGTTTGCATGATCTGTTGGCAACTAGTTGGGCTACTGGAGCGAATGCAGCTAAACCTCCCCTGTTTGATACAGGATCTTTGCTTGCTTTGTGATACCTTCCACTAGACCAGGTTGCTCCAAGCCCCACCCAGCCTGGCCTTGAGTTGGGAATATTATTAACCAGAGTAGCATCGCTGCTGAATTTGGGGGTGGCGGGGGGGGTATGTGTGCTTTGGCTCTATCAGGGTTGTGTGGCCACTACAGGAATGTAGGTGAGTTCAAGTTTTAGTCTACTGAGCATCTTCCTCCTTTTCCAGAAAAGGAACAAGTGATCATCAAAAAGTGAATTTATTTCCTCCAAGAGGGAAGAGCATCCTTTAGAGATTCTCTTCTCCTTCTGCCCTTCCACTGTGAAAAGCTATAGATAAACCTCTTCCTATAACCTATTGAATTATATGATCCTGATCTTCAGACACAGCGAATGTAACAAAAAAACAAACCCCACAATCAAGAACAAACCAAGCCCAAAGCCCTGCAAACCAAGCCAAAGCCCATCTCCAAGTGTCTAACAAAATCATGACACAATTTGAGCTGTGCTGCTTGGGCCACGCACACAGGCGTCGTAATTCCCAGCCCAGTCACTGCCGTCGGATGGCAAGTGGCGAACTTGTGCCTGCCGATGTGGAGATGGGAAGCAAAGTCACAGGGCTGAAATCACCCTGGTTCTGGTTGTCCTGGGCCCTGGGGGCTCATGGTCATGCAGTGCTGCTCAGGGCAGAGTGTGTGTAACACTTGCTCTCCGGCCTTATTTAAATAGCCCGGAGATGTACCAGGAGTTGCTGCTGTTGTGGCACACCCCAAGACAGTTATTCCAATGAGTAACAGCCAAGTGCAGAAGAATCAGCTAAGCTCCCTTATTTTTTCCCTGAACGTAAACACAGGGATATATGTGAAGTGTTAACCAGACCTTATTCCAGCTCCATGGGTTTCCCTGTATGGTTCACCAGCCTGGTGAGCCTCCCATGTGGTTTTGAGTGGTGATGTGATGATGCTGAGAGTATCTTCAAATTCAGTTTATACCAGTAACACTGGAGTTAGTAGGAATTGCTTTGGACCTGGTGCTGTTTTGGGTGATGCTTTTGCCAGGCGGGAGGGTGGCAGAGCCCAGGTACAGGTGGGCACTCCTAGCACCAGCCAGAGCTGGCCCTTGGCAGAGCAGCTTTCACTGGCATGGATCTGCTTGGAGCTGAGCACATCACTGCATGCAAGAGAAACCTGAGCTTCATGTTCTCCCGCCTGCCTGTTACCCAAACACAATTGTTTTGAAGTCATTTTTCTGGGAATTCCACTTTTATCTGCTTTCAGGTAATCTCATTGTCATTTGTGGTGTTATTATTATTTAAATTTGCAAATACTGCCTTCCCATTTGTGCCCTGGTCTAAATTGCTGTCTGTCAGCACACTCTGAGATAGAGGTGATAGAATCCTCCAGGACTTCATCCAACCTCATTCCTTCTGGAATTCCTGTGTACTGATTGAGGCTTTTGGATAAATCGGGGAATTTTTATGGGAACTGATAGTCTAAAATATGGCATTGCGCACTGGATTTGTGTGTCATTTCACATAGGAAAAATGAAGAGGATTGTATTAAGTGTAAGGCATAATTTTTCACTTTTAAAAGGTTTGAATGTTAAGGGCCTAGTGCATTTAATGAGATCAAAAAACACCAGTTCAAGATGTTCTTTTTTTTAAAATATAATTAAAATATAAGTGTATCAGAGGTTGATGTAGTGAAAGGTAAAAACCTCTGTGTTGTGCTAGAGCAGCTGCTTTGAAAGCAAGTCCTCCTATCAAGTCCTTCTGTGAGTCCTTACTGCAGGCTGCTAATTGGGAATTCAGACCCTTTCCTGTTACTGGATGGGGTTGTCAGACATCCGCTGGGGACATGGATTTTTAGTCCTTCTCTTTTGCCTAATAAGTTTTGAAGTACTGCTGAAAAATAATGGATCCGTGTGGGCCCTGACCTGAGGATAATGAGGATTTGAAATGAAACCAACCTGCCTTGTTCTTTTGCCAGTGTCAGGACCGGTGTCCTGTCATCATCCTACACAGAATCATCATTCATTTGTTTTATGGTAGTTTGTGCATGTCAGAAAGTGGGGTACTTGTTTAAATAAAACCTTGAGGTTTTAATTAATCAGTTTGGTTTCTGTATCCCCAAAGGGAAGGAAAAGAAGTTCTGTCAGATTTTTCTTTAGGAATTTTCTGTGGAAATTCGCAGTAAATGTTCAGTTTGGATGCAGATGGTCTTGGTGCTGGGCTCTCATGCAATATTAAGATTGGGTGTGTGTGATCTATTAAAATAGATCACAATTCACTTGGAACACTTACTTTTTTAAAATATGCAGTAAAAGTACCTTGTAAGCAGATTTTTGTGAGGGCAGCACTGTGGTTTGAGCCTGTCTGTTAATAGTGTGCTTTTGGCATTGGACTGGATGTCTGGAGTCCTGGTCCCACACACTGTCACTGATGAGCGGGTACCTTTGATCCCCATCCACCACTCTTGATGTCTGTGTTCTAACTTGCTCGTTCCAGTTTTGTGTGCTCTTTTCTGCTGGTTTGTCCCCACAGAAGAGCAGCATCATGATAGTGTCCCTTTAAGACAAACTTGTGCTGTGATGAAATTCTGCCTGGTGTTTTTTTCTGCTGACTGTGTTATTCCAGCCAAGGAAAACATGAATACAGTCCCTCTTCTTTAGAGGTCTGAAGTCCTAGAAATAGGACCTAAATCACTACTGTAAAACATTTAATATTTTTCTGTTGTATGAGCTTATGAATACCATAGTTCTCCAAACTCTGCAGTTCTTTTAATGCTTTACTGGTGTTTGCTTTGTCTTTTGATTCTTGCTGTGTGAGAATCCTTGCTCAGCCAGGAGTGCTCTGGAAGACCATGTATGCTCCATGAACTGACCAATGCATTGTAGCCAGGAAGGTCTTTCTGATCCAAGCTGCACAGCCTTCTTTCCTCCAAAAGCTTTTAGGTTTAGTTGCTCTAATTTTGCGATCTCCTGTGGAGAAAATAATAGGGTTTTTACAAATACATTGCATCCTGCAGCAAGGGTTGAGAACTCTGTGAGTAAGAAAAGGCAGTTTGATTTACTCTTGGAGTTTGTGAGGGGGAGTGTGATGAGCACTTGCAAGGACAAAGTTCTGAGCTGGGTTACCAGGCTGCTTGTGGTGAAGCTGTCTGAAAGGAGATTTTAATGTCCCTGCTTGAGGCAGACGAGTTGTAACCAAGTGACCTTTTAAGTTTGTTTTCCTGTCCTGAACTTGCAGAGGAGAGTGGAGATGTGGGTCATAGCCCTGGTGCGTGGTTTTGTTTGCATTGCGCAACTGAGATTTTATCAAACACTGTTGGCAAAATTGCCACTGACAATTTCAAGATTAGTAAGATATTGCAAGAATTATAGTGAGACTTACCACATTCTGCTGCTATGGCCTTCAGAAAGTCACTGTGATGTCATCAGAGATCGAGCTGTTTCCTTGGGGTGCTCTCGGCTGCCTTCCCTGGGGGTGATGGTGACAGCCCACCAGACAGGGCACCCCACTTGGCTTCTCCCTCTTGGGCTGCCCAGCATTTTTTGATGTTTGGGAGGCGCTAGTCAGAGCAGGGTAAGCCAATTTGGGAATCCTCTCTGCAGGAGGCTGGTGTGGAATAGCTTCCTAGAGCACAGTTCTTTCACTCAGCCATATGTGGATTGGTTTAATCTGCCAACAAATCAAAGTAAGAATCAGCTCAACTCTTCTGCCATTGAACTTGGTTTCAGTTGCTGGGAGATTAGGAGAAGCCTAACATGGTTATTAGACTTGCTATGGCCAGCACTGGCCCTTAAGTAGATGACACATACTTGGTTTTGCTTTGGAACTGCAGATCCTGGTTGATTTCCCCCCCACAAATGGGGAGAATTAAGAGCAGTGTGTGTTTGGGTGACTGTGTGTGTGAAGCACACCGGGCTCTGTGTGTGGGTTTTCATTCAGGAAACCAGAAGTGCCACAGTTAAAACATTGAATTACAGGTTTGTTGTCTTTTCCATTTGGATTTGTTTTGCCACCAAAACACTGGGTTAAAGATCTGTTATCTTTTTTAGTATGTTATGTTTTGCCAACTTTCAGATATAATAAAACTAGAGATGAGGTGCTCAGTGGATGAAACCGGATTCGCAGAGTCTCTGCATGCAGGTAACATTCCAGTGGGATCTGGTTTCTCTCCTCGCAGTCAGTGGAAATTTACCTCGCTGCTGCCTATCATGGGTGGGAATCAAAAATGTCTCTACACAGAGAGAAGGGAAAAAAAAAGCCAAACTGAACCCAGCCAACACTCCCCCACCGTGGCTCAGGCGAAGCTCTCTCCAGGTGAAACCCAAGCTCGCTGGCCTTTCCCCTCATTGCCTTGGTGATGGTCATTTATTGCCTCTGTCAGCTGAACTTCCGCGTGTGCGGGCGGAGGCGGCGAGCGGGCGGTGGTGCCAGCAGAGCTCTTGGTGCGGGGGTCCTGTGGTAAGTGCAGCTCTGGGTGTGGGCGCGAAGGCTGCGGCGCGGCAGCGGGGCGTGCTCCGGGTGCCAGCCTGGCATCCCGCGCGGGCTGCCTGCGGCTGTGTGCGGCTCGGCAAACTGGAGAACAAATCTGTCCATCTTGGGGCGTTTGACTCGGAGACGGTTTTATATAGCTTTGGAAAAACGCGTTAAATGTTTAATCTTCCTGGTCTGCCTGGCAGCTGTTCAAATATTGGTTTGCATTGATCCAGCCGTTGTGCCTTTCACACTTGTCTGTTCATTTAAACGAGTCAGCCTTCTAATTTTATACCCCCATCGATTGTTATTTCAGGCTGTTCTCTTAATGCTTACGCTACATGTGTCATGGGATTGTCTGTCCTGTTGGAAGTTGACATCTGCAGCTTTCCTTCTTACACCAGACTGGATTACTGTGGCTTTCTTTCAGTGTGCGTTTAGAACATACAGATGTGTATTCCAAAGCTTGTTTGGGTTGGTTTTACAGCACTTCCATGTGGGTTTAGCTGGTGCAGGCTGAGCTGCATCTCCTGGATCACCCTTTGAACGGGCAGCATTTCACCCTGCCAGTGGGGGAGAAGGGGGCTAGGGACGCTGTGTTTGGCCCGCATTCTTTCTCTTCTGCTGTCACAACTCTTCTCTAAACTCCCCAGCTCCAGGGTATTTTACTAATCCAAAGGCAGGACTTAAGTTTTATTTATGTGAGTGCTTTAATGGGTGTTAGAAATTACTTGGCTTTTCAGAGTAGCTGGAGAAAGTGAATTCTGTGTGTGTTTAACAAAGAATGAACAAAATGTGAATCATACAGATAAATATACATACAAAAGTCTCCTAAATCTGGAAACGCATCTGTGTTCCTTTATCTTTTCTGAGGTGAGTTGAGGTTTGTTCACTGTTGGTGAAGTCTGGGTTTTGATCTATAATAGGCTTCCAATTCCACAGCTTGGTTCCACTTAAATAAGCCACGTCCTCTGAAATGGCACTGGGAACTGCAGCTAAGAGAACACAACTTGTGTAGAGGTTATCCTTCAGCAGAGAGGAGAACTCTGTAACCTTTGACATGTTTTGGGAAGGCAAGAATACGTAAACTTCGTGTTAATGATTGGACAAAGCAGAAGTCTGTGTGGACATGGGGAGCAGTGGAGCTCAGCACTAATAGGTAACCAGGCCCTTCAGGGCAGCTTCCTGCAGCAGCTGGCGGGGGCTATGTTTGGGGGCGGGACAGGAGTGTGGGCAGGGAGAGCTGCTGGAATGTCCACACGGAGTTGCCGAAATGCTCACGGCCCCACGGCCATTCCCACCTGCAGCACAGCGTCGTGTTCCCAGCTGCCTCACCAGTGGATTGAATCACAGTGCTGGGGACAGCATTGCTTGGAATTCCTGGTTGTGTGCAGCATCATAGGTGCCAAACCCGAGCGAGGCAGGAATGGAACTGCAGCATCGGCTCTGGGGCTGCACAGAGCACAGCCTGGCTTCTGGAAGCATGAGCCACCCAGCGTAGGGAGTGGCAGCACCTGGAGCCCCTTGCAGGCTCAGAATGCTACAGGCAAGGTTGAAATAGGATAGAAAAATATCTCTGTGGGGTGAGCTGAACTTCTCTTTTACACTGTGCTTCAAAAAGCAGCTTAGGATATGTGCTTTACAAAACATAGGGAATTCAGTGGAATACAAAAATTGCAGAGTCAGGCGTTCGCTTCCTGCACAGAAGGTGAATACAGTTTCATCTCACCACCAGACAAGCATTTCTTTCTGCTATGTAATTTCAACTCTGAGCAGAACCAAAGATTCTTCCTTGACAATTGGCATCTCGAGTGGCAAGTGACTTCTGAAGCCTTGTCTTCCCTTAACTGTTCCCAGCTTGCCATTTCCTGCCTCCTGATCTCTGTGATGTTGCAAAAATTTGGCTGTTCATGGAAGGATGGGATGGGATGATAAGCAGGTGAGGGTGGGTGCTGGCCTCTTGGGTGCAGGAGGAGGGAAGGACTATCCCAAGATTGTGTCCTGGAGTGTGCAGTTGCCTCTACTGCTTGCTGACTCAAAGGGATATTGGATACTGTTGCCAGATAATGGGAGTTTGGGAAACTCTTTGCCAGAAAATATGAGTTTTGGGAAATTGCTTTTTAAGAATATGTTAGGTGATTGATCACTGATGGAAGTCTTTCAGTCAGGATACTTAACTGCCAGTAAATTGTGCTCTGCGGCATTTGTGTGGCTCAGGTCGTGGTCTGGACAGTTTGAGGCTGCGTGTGTGCTCAGCAGTGTCAGTTCATGTGGGACCTGAAGCTGTTCAGCTGAGAGAACTCACGGTTACACCACTTCTTCTGGCATCTCTTTCCTTTTTAAGATATGGCCGGGCTAATTAAACAAGTGCTTTTTTTAGAGTCCAACAGAAGAACCATCTTGCTCCAGTCAGGGACCTGTCCCTCATCCACTTCCACTTTGCATCTGATGCTTGGGGAAGGGTGCCCGTGGTGGTTCAGCCACGGGCGCTGGAAGAGGCCCTTGTTTCCCTCGGTGTGGCTCCTCCCCAGGGAGCATTGCTCCTGTGGTGATCGTAGCTGGTTCCCTGACTTGAGTCTCTCAGAGCTGTGCCGTGTCTCTGATCAGCCTTGTTACCCTGCTTTGCTCGCTCTTGTTTGTTTACTTGCAAATTAGGACTCCAGCTGTATGTTTGTTATCCTTCACCCTCACTGTCTGCCATGTGTTGGATCCCTGCTTTTCCTTAATCCTCCAAATCTGTCTCCTTATCCCATTCTCTGCTTGTGCTGGGGATCACTTTATTATTTGGGGTTTGGATCCTGGGTCTTCTCGCTCAGAATTTTTCTGTGGTTAGTGATCTTGTCTTGGCTACTCTCTGTCATTGTGCCCTGGGTTTACAGCAAAAACGAACCAAAATCCTAATTTTCTTGTGCAGTTTTTCAGAGAGGGCTGGGTGGAAACCTGCATCAGGTAGTTGGTGCTCTGTGAGTCTCAGGCTGTGCCCGGCCAAGCAATCCTTTATCTGATATTTTGGTGGACAATGAGGTGAGATCACCTCGCTGTTGCTGTAATAATTTAACTCCTTTTTTACCTAGACTCAGCATACTTGGAGATAAAGGAAGAAATTGGGACACAAGGAGCCAGCAAAACTTAATACATATGGTACATATGGTAGACTTTATCACTAATTAAGGTGGTTTAATTATTTTTTTTTAAATATTACAATATATGTATACATATTTCATGCATACGAAAATTGGACCAAACATTTGCAGAAGCTCTTGTTCTGCTTGTTAGATTGGAATACTGAGCAGAGGCTGAGAGCCTCCTCGCAGGAGGGAGCAGGGTCATAGCTTCTGGGGTACTTAAAGTGGGATGTGACCCTTCAGATATGTTTTTGAGAATCTATTTAGATCATCTGGAGCATCATCTTTTGTATCTTGCAAAACTGATTTAGGGATCCTCCAGAAATGGGACCTTCTCTTGCCTTTTTTTCTCCTTTAAAGATGGTGGGGGCGATTGTTTGTCTGGTTTTGTTTTTCTTTGATTTCTTTTGAATCAGTTAATACGCAGAAGTCCCCTCAGTGCAGGAAGAAGATGCCACTCTAGCAAAGTCGATGTTGGACTTTGTTAGAGGGAATCTGAGTAGCACTGTTAATATAGAAACAGCTACTGCAACTTCTCATCTAGTTCTACTTCAGTGAGGTCCAAACAGTCTGAGTTTCTGCTTGGGTTTTTCTATACTGTCTTCTCTTATTGAAGGAATTATCTTGATCACAATTTGCAAGTTCATTGCCTTTTGTATATTAAAAGCCCACTAGAAAACCAGGCACATGGTACGTGGGAAAAAACTTCAATATCCGCTAATGTGAGTCCATTGAATTGTTCTTTTCCACATGCTGTTTTGTTCACCTCTCAGGTAAGCTTTGGGCTCTTTTAGGGGAAAAAAATCCTGTTCCCTTAATTAGAAACTATCTTGCAGTGTTAAGTGCTGCTGGGGAGAATACCAAACCCCAGGTTTACAGGAAGGATTTCAGTCTCAAGTGTTGTTTTACTGCAGCCCAGTTCCTCGGGCAGGACACGTGCCAGGGTGGAACTTGCCCTCCGGACAGGTTCAATGCGACTGTTGTTTTCCGATCCCCTGTCCCTGCCTCCTTCCAGAGGGGTGAGTTGGGCTTCCCAGGTATGGCTTTACTCCGGGGCTGGTCCCGACCTTCCTCTCAGTTGGAAAAATCTGTGCCAAGGCAGCTGACAAAGTTGTGTCTGGCTTTCAGCTGCCTAAAGCAAACAGACCAGGAGAAACCTGTGGGAAAGTGTAACTGTTTTCTGAACCGACTTCAAGGAACGGAGTCTCAAGTTACTGTAATTGAATCCGGTATCTTGCAGCTCTGGGAAGCTTATCAGGGGAGAGAAGGTATCACTGATATGGGGGACTGCAGAACCTGTTTCTGTAGAAGACTTTCCAGGTTTCATTTTGGTGGCCTCTTTGTGTTACTCAAACAGGGTGAAAAAAAATAAAGTAAAAAAAAGGCTATTTTTACTGATGTTCCTCAGGCGCTTCATGTAATGAAGTGATAAACTGAGCATCAGGCTGATGCTCCAGTGATGTGCATCTGCAGGACTTGCCATCTGTCACTGAATGCTGGTTTTGAGTTCTCCACGTACACCAAGGTGGTGAGACAGGCTTAAAAAATTCATTTTAAGGATTTATTTTTAACCGTGCATCCTTGTTTTTTACACCACAGACATCTCTCATAACTAAAATGTTATGAATATTTTCGCTTGCATTTGAAGAGCTTTAGTGTCAATGCAGAATGAATTTGTGGCATATGGATCACTTAGGATGTGAAATGGCCCTGTTCAGCAAATCCTCTTCTACTTTTATTGCTATTATTGTTACAGTATTATTGCTATGATGTTATTACTGTTATCTGCTCTTACTCTGCCTTTATTGAACTCTTAACAGCTCTGATTGGAGTCGAATACTCCTCATGGCTGGATTCAGATAAGCCTTCCAAGAGGTGGTTCTTTTCCAAATCCTGCCTAGGAGAGACTCCCGCTATCTGTTAACCTCTTGCCAACTGTTGATCTTCAAAATGACCTGCAGAATAAACATTAAACTCACTTTCTTGTCGCAGGAGGAGTCTCGCGTCCTCAGGGTGAAGGTGGTTTCTGGCATTGATCTGGCGAAGAAAGACATCTTTGGAGCCAGGTGGGTGTTGCGCAGCGCCTGCGATCCTTGGGACACAATCAGCTCGGCAGGGCGAGGGCTCTGTGGGTGCTGGGTGCGCACTCGCACAGCTGTTAATGCAGCTCTGGCTGCTCCTGCCCTCTCCTTCCCTCAGCTCTGCGAGCATGGGAAGCAGCTCAAAGCCCAGGCTTGCAGAACCCAGCCAGGTAATAGCTGGGGGAGAAGCTGGTTCTGAAGCTAAAATGAACCCAAGCCCAGTAATTTTCTTTTTCTGAAGGTTAATTCAGGCTTGACGTTCCTGCTCTCTTAAGTCTAAGCGTGACGAAATGCTCTACTGCAAATCTTCCAGTCTACTTAGAAGGGTTTCATCAGTTTGAAATTAGTGGTATCCAATTTTAGCTTTTATTGAAATGACTAATTTCTTGATGTATAAATGAGCCTTCCTGTGGATCTTCCTGTATTTCTTTAATGATGCTTACAAATTGTTCATTAGCTTGTGTATCTAGCTTAAAACTACATGAAAGCAGCAATTAAAAGTTTAATCAACTTTTAATATTTTGGGTGAAATTTGCAACAAGCGTTCCTTTGGTAGCTGTGTGCAGAGTATGGTAAGCCAAAGCTTTTTTATTTTCTTTCTCCACATGTGCTGTTTTGAAGAACAGTTTTTGATGCTGACCATAAGCAACGTAACTTTTATCTTTCAAAATGCATGAAGCTAAATCCGAGTGTAATTTGTATTGAATCCTATTGATGTGGCCCTTAAAATATTTTAAGGAAATTAGTCTCAAGTCAGTAGGATTTCCATAAAAGCGGAGAGTTAAAAACATATTCCCTACATGTATTTTTAAATCTGTTTTAATCGTTCGAGGAGTTAATCTACAGTCATTTGAAAACATGTTGGCATTGCAGAGTTGCGGCCCCAGCAGCTCCTGTGCCTCTGCGTGGTGGAGCCGTGCCGGGCTTCAAACTGGGGCAGAACCGTTCCTGTGTTCCTGCCTAACTGTGAAAGATTAACTACAAGGCATACATTGTGTTTTGCATCTCAGTGGGTTGTCCTGACCGTTTTTAATCAACTTTACCATTATAAAACACTGCCTGTGGGCTTCCAGAGTCTGAAAGCCATTTCCTTCTTGATTAAATCTAAGGAAAGTCTCTTACCAGTGTAGAGCACTGGAGAAACTTGTACTTTTCATCTGAAGATAGTAATGGTAAAGAAATCTCAATGCCTTTGAGTTTTCTTTTTGGGGGTTCTTTTTGACTTGGGAAATAATTTTAATAGCAAGTAAGGATATCTAAGGACACTGTCAGGGGAAACCACCTTGCTCTCCACAACACCCTGACAGGAAAGTGCTGCCGGGTGGGGTCAGGCTCTGCTTCCAGGGAACAAAAGGAAAGGGCTTCAGGTTGTGCCAGGGGAGGTTTAGGCTGGGTATTAGGGAAAATGTCTTTCTGAAAAGGGCTGCCCAGGCAGTGGTGGAGTCCCCATCCCTGGAGGGATTTAAAAGCCATTTAGATGTAGCACTTGGGGACATAGATTTGTGCTGGACACAATGATCTTAGAGGGTTTTTCCAACCTCATAGCTTCCTATGATTCTCCTAAAAGTTCAGAAATTTATGGAATCACTGTCTCAATGACACAAAGTAACTAGACCGTAGAGTGGAATAGTAACTGTGAGCCCCTCGAAGTGATGGTTAAATGTGGGGGATTTCATCTGTGTAGGTGCAGTGGAGGTGGGCATAAAGGTGGAGGCTGGTTAGTGTAGATGTAAGTGGGGGTCTGTAACCTGCTTTATATTTTGCCCTGTAAAATTACAAGTCTGTGATGCATACTCATGGCTAACAGATACTGCAGGCTGGGATTTTGAGAATTTAGTATCAGCTTGCGTGTGTGAATGTTTGACATTTATTTCCTTTTAATTCCCTTCCAACTTCTTAATTGAAGTGTCCTAATAAATTTCATACGAGAATCCAGGTACTGGATGGATTCAGAGATTGTGTGTATCCTGTAAAGGTACAGCTGATGGGGTGCCTTAGTTGCTGTATTTTGCTTTCTAAATCATGAAGTAAGTGAAAATAGTGGCTGTCTGGAAGCTGAAAATGTAAAGTGCTTTTCAGTTAAAAATGTGAATGTTTTTCATTGTCAGGAAGCTGTGCTTCTAATAACATAAGAGTTTGTTATGGGTTGCCTGTGGGTTTATTGCTTTTACCTGCTCTTTTCTGAAAAGCCCTTTTTGCAGGTGACAAAGATGGCAGATGTTTACCTTGTAGCTATTCTTTTAAGTCTGCTATCACTATTTCTAGTCCACTTCAAGTTACAGTATATCTGGTTTTAACTACTGGAAAAACTGTGGTGATCACTGTACCCCTGGAACCATCCCATCCAGCACATGTACTGCCTTGGAGCTGGATTGGGGTAACAGCCTGCTCCCCTTCTCGTACTGATGGCTCCTCTCATCAGCAGAGACAAATCCATTGAAGGGAGTTGCTTTCATAAATTAATCGAACCATTTAAAAAAATAATCTGGCTCCTGAATGCCTCTTCAGATGACCTGCCTCTTCAGCACTTGTACGCGTGCCAGAGGGAGAGTGCTGTGTGCATCCCAGCCGAGCGAGGCCCTGGAGGTGGAACAGAGCTGTGACTGAATTCCCAGAGCCACTTGACTAGAGGGCAGTTGCTCAAGTAGGAGAGAGTTCATACTCTGTTGTTGTTTTTTCCTTTTTCTAGCTGATTTGCAATGGAAGTTTTTCCAGTGTAGTGGAAATGAACATGTTATTAACAGTGTAGGAAGTGAAAGAAACCAGCTGAGAGCTTCCTGTGATCTAGCCCTAGCTGGACTTGGGAATGCAAAAGTGGCATCTGCACTGCTCAGCAAGCACACGTGGCTCGTGCTTTCCCTGCGGAATTAGTGTGCTCCCATAAAAGCTGTGGGGCGCAGAGAGCAGCCGTGGGCAGGCGTTGAGATGAGCTCAGTCACTGCTGGATGCAGAGCCGGGGCTGTGTGCCTGCCTGGGAAGGAGGGGAATGGCCCCCACACAGGCAGAGCCCGTGCTTTCCCAAAGGTGGCTGTTGGTCGGTGGCAGTGCACCCCAGGGCACTGGACAGGCTGTCCCAGGAATGACACGAGCCAGAGCTGTCTGCTTCCCCCGTGGAAAATGCTCTGGGCTTACCTGAAGGAAGCCCTCGACAGGACAGCGAGACAAGGATTTGTCTGAAGTGTGTGGCCAGTCTAGGAGAGGGTGCTGGGACAGGAAGAGATGAAAGGCTGCTCAGCAGAAATATGCTGGATAATGGATAGTTTTATTTGTGAAACCTTAATGATGGTCATACAGGAGTGCGAAATGAATACTGGGCTGCCAGGTGTGGCACAGGGTATCGGTGTCTCCATTACCTTGGTGCAGGTGTTTGATCTCACGCGGGGCCGGCCAGCCCGGCCTCCTCGCTGTTCTGCCTGGCAGCAGAGGGCACCAGAGAGTTTCCGCGGCTTCCACCGCCAGCCGGTACCTGGTGGCTTCCGAGCGAATTAGGCTTTCAGGTTTTTCGCCAAAATTAGCAGGTTTTTACCCGTTTCTACATATTATGTTCTTTAGGATGCACTGGGTATATATTTCAGGAGCTGTAAATAGAGAAATGCTGCTTATTCGAGGATGTGGTCTTGCTACCTAATAAGAGAACTTGGTAGTAATTCCTGATGGTTATAATGTCATAGTGAAAAGTAATTGTCATCAGATAATTACTCCATGGAAAAATTTCTTTGTACAAATACAGAAATGTAGAATGTTTCTTGTTACCTGAAGAAAGGAAGTGCCTGTATTCAGCCCCTCAGCCTTCCCACCTGCCTGCTGTCTACTGTGATCTGCGAGTTTACCTGAATCTGGTATCTTTAAAAGAAAAAAGGGGCATGTCAATAAAATCATCTAAGGAAAACCTTTTGGTCTTAAATATTTAAGGTAGAACTTCTGTCTTTCTTCCTCTTTGCTGTCAATATAAAATCATTAAGGGGAATGGATTGAAATAATCAGCAGCTTTTACTTTTTATATCTGTTAATTTTTCCTCCTAAACTTAGTAATGTCTCTTACCTTGTAGTGAAAGATTGTCCATGTCTGACAGTTCCCAGGATGCATTGATTCCTTGGTGGCAGAAGGACCAGTTTGCCTGACCTGGACCATGTCACCCCATGCATGCTTTGACCGTGTCACCCTTCCTCCTCTGAAGCTGCTGCTTGGCTGCCTGAGGTGCTGCCTGAGGGCTGGTGTTCCCAATAAGCCATGACCCTGTAAAATGAGGTTTTTCTTGCCGTCCTTCAGCTGCTGTGTTGTCAGGGAGGCCTGCACGTGCCCACCTGGGCCAGAGGGAGCAGTGCCCACCCACACCCCATCCTGTCATCTGCTGCCCTTTGCTCAGGCCTTATTCTCTTGTACCTCCTCTCACACTTGGGTTGTGCCCTCTTTAGGGCCAGGGACCATCTTTCTGTTCTCTGTTTGTCCAGCACATGGATTTTTTGCATATTTAAAAACGCCATGGCAATCTTTTTATTCTTTTACAGAAATCACAATTGAACCAATGATTTATGTAAGTGAAGTCAAAAAAATAGTTGAGGTTTGAGTGTCTCCTTGAGTGACAATAAGGCACGGAAACTTGTCACGAGACCAATCCAAGTGCTGGGAGCCACAGGCTACTGTGGCAGGTGTGAGGGAGCCCAGGGCAGTGGTGAGAGCTGTGCTGGTGCCCCAACACAGGCAGTGGATGACCCAGGAAGGAGCAGCTGGGGCAGCAGGAAGCCCAAGGGCTGGTGAAGGTGGTGTGAGGGACCCTTGTGTCCCCCCAGACTGGCAGCTTTGCCTTTTGTCCCAAGCGTTTACTCTCCCCTCTTTCAGTTGTCCAGATCTTCAGTAGTGGGTCAAAATTGCGACATAAACAAAATCAGAGTGAATGTTTTAGGAGGTAATAAATTGTGGACTATCCCTCTGAATTGAATTTTTTGATGCAGATTTAAGCTGGATGCCGTGAGTACTCATTCCGGTTTCTGTCTCAGAAGACTCCCAGGCTGCAGCCATGGTGTTGGGGTGCACAGGCCAGCCCTTGCTTGCCCTCACTGCCCAGAGCAGGCTGGGGGTGCTGAGGGCAGTGTCTTGTTCTGAGAAATAAATCATGTCCTTGAACTGTTTTACCCATAGAAGAAATAGCTAGAAAATACTTCAGTGACACTGATCGGGAAATGTAATGCTAATTTTTCAGCTTTGTAGCAAAAGCCCCTAGGTGGGTGATCGAGGTTTGGCTCTCCTTTTCTCTTCCCTGCTCTTCCAAGCAGTATGAAGAGGAATGAAATTTTGGGCTCCTTTGTAAAGAGCTCTGGAGTAGATATATGGAAGTGTGCTCTAGAACTATTATTTTGTGAATAAATGTATAATACTCTAATTGAAAATAAATGTGAGCAAATTGATGCAGAAATAGATCAATAAATAATACAGTGCTATCAGACAGCGTTTTTTTTAAGCCTGTGTTGGCTTTAAAGTGTTGCACTGTTGTTTACAGTTTGTCATATGGTGCTGTTATTCTGGTAACATGTAATACCTTTTCTCTGGCTTGAATACTTTACCAGAGAAATGAGCACAGACTTAATGCATAACTTCAGCATATCTGGATTTTACCATTTTCTTGTAGTTTGAAATGTTTAGATTTCATTTAAAAGTTTGTTTCCACTAACTTGGATTTGGAAATGGAAACCCAAGACCAGGGCTGATTTTCAGTTGATTCTCATTGATAGTACAGAGTAATCCTATAGTTAATGGCTTCTCTTCTCCAGGTGAGCAGACCCAGATCTCTCTGTCCCAGTATGTGAGGGCCCCTTTGTCATCTTTGTGGCCCCTTTTTTTACTTTCTCCAGTGTCTCTGTCTCTCTTGCACTGAGGGCCCAGCACTGGACCCAATCCTCCAGGTGTGGCCTCACCAGTGCCCATTATTAACACAGCAAGCTGTGTCACTTTAACATGCTGTGTTGCATGTGTATGTTTTATAAATTTATGAGCATTTTATAAATACCTACAGAAAGCAGAAATAAAATGAAGAATGAGGCTTGTTCAGGAGTCCTGTATTTGAGAGATAATGTCAGCCTATGTGATCTGAGTTGGAAAACCAACCATTTTAAAAGATAACCTCTTAATTTCACCGGGAGGTGTGTAACTATTTACTGAGTGGGACACTGTGGGCTGATGTGAGACTGTCCTGTGGGGAAATCACTCATCCCTGCCACTTTTGTCCCTGGTACCTTCTTTGCCAGAAGGAGCAGTCTGGTAAGGTGGAAAGTGTGTGGTTAATCTCATCAAAACCTCATTGCAGCTATGAGTAATAGCACACCAGAACTCCCCCTCCCAGCCTGTTTGATTAGTGTTCTTGGAGCTGTTGTTGGTAATTCCTGAGTGCAGCCTCCCTGTGTGATCTGAGGGCAGCAGCCTTGTGTGTGGCAGGCGGAGCCGCAAAGCTCTGACAGGCAGCCACTGACCCCTGCGCGCATGAGCTTTGCTTAAATCCATCTCACGGAGCACATTCTGATGACAGATCACCAGCTTGGCAACCAAGAACTTACTCTTAGGTGCTGAGTCATGGCAAATTTCCTATCATCTCTAAATTAAGGAAGAATTTTCTTGGTGTGATCTGTTTTTGCCTTGGGAGCAGCCCCCATCCCTGTTGCCCTCCCATGCACTGCCCTGTGCCACTGACATGTGCTGGACCACTTCAGTTCCCTTAACCAAGAGATTTTTGGGTGTCAAATGTGGGAGAAGACCACTTGTTGTTAAGTTTAGTTGACCGAGTTGTGATGATGTCTGACAAGTGTCAGAGCTGACACAAACTGTAGTATCTGTCAGTGTGGCTTGGAGCACAGAACATATATTCACTGCAAAAATAACTCAGTACAGGTGGAAAATGCTGTGGACTACTAAATAATCTCCGGAAAGTGGGTTTTCAGTGTGTGGGTGTGTTGAGTGCCCGTGCCGAGGTGCTGCCATGGTGCTGTTGGGACCCTGAGAGCACTGGGGGCACCCAGGGCCATTTCCCGCCAATTTGGGAGCGGTTCGCCCCGGTTTGGGGCATCAGTGCCGGCTGAGGGCAGGGCAAGCCGGGCACCTCGGGACGGGCTCCTGGCAGGGCTGGACGGGCAGGGAGTGAGGGCAGAAGTGGGAGAGGCAGCCCTGTGGACATCCAGGTCAGAGAACCAGCCCCAAAAGTCTCTGTCTGGGGGTGGGGTCTGGTTTTTCCTTTTCTTTCAGCAGGTGGTCGCTGAGGGTGATGGGGAGCAATGGCTGCCCTCAGCTTCCACAGGTGTGGGGGGACAGGATTGATGCTGCGGAACAGTCCAGCACCCTGGAAGTGGGAGCCTCAGAAAAGCTGGTGAGGAGATTAATCATCCAGCCTTCAGAACAGGATTGGAGTCTGTGTGGAATGAACTGGGACGAAACAAAGACTGTGGGCAGGCATCGTGTGTGAGGGGGCAGCGGGGCTGGGAGGTGGCTGCGGCCTGAGGGGGACGGGCAGCTAGGCCCTTTGTGACAGCCTTGGGAACAGAACAGGGGGTTTAACGTCGGCTTTTTTTTATAGAGGCGGTGGGGGTCAGCTGCTGTCAGCTGAGGGAAGTGAGGTGGATCTGAGATGTGGGGCTGAGGAAGGACTATCCCAATCCAGGTGTCCCTTGGCTGGGTTACACTGACTTTCGCTGGCCTGATAGGGGGTGTTGTACTCGCAGACCTTTAATAGTAAAAAAATTATTTTTAATTAAGCAGACTTCCAGTGGCACCCACAAATGCTGGGTGTTGGGAGCTTCTGGCAGCTTATGGTTCCTGTCTGCTCTTGATGTAGAAAGAAAATTTGATTAAACTGCAGTCTCAGGAGCTATCTCATAATAGCAAATGTGGGTTGTCTTGAAGCTATAGCTGTGCCTGCACCAAGAGATTAAAAATAAAAATCTTCAGGTCAGGGATCAGCTCTGAGCATCCCTTCCTCAGGGCTTTCTCCCAGAAATGCAGGAAACGCATACTTTTGAACAGAAGTTCAGCCTTTCCTCAGACTGCTGGGTAAAGAGGAATGCTGCATTCCTGAGGAGGAACAAATGAAATTGTGTTTCTGGCCACAAGCCTGTGATACCCATCTCCTGTGATGTCCTTCAGTAGTGTCAGTTAAAGGCTGGCTCTCCAAGGGTCGTGGCTGAGGGAGCACACCAGCCTGGGAAATCACTGCCTTTGTCAGGTTCAGGAAAGAAAGTAGCGACATCAAATATTTCAAGGAGAAAAAGCAGAGTTGGACATTTACCTGGCAGCCAGGGGAAACAAAAATGTTTGTGTTGTGCCACAGTTTGGGCCTTCTAACCACTACAGCTGCTAAAGGCTTGTGGTATGCGGCATTTAGGTGTTGATGTGGCTGGGCTTGGCCAGCACCAGCAAAGGACGAGGCTGCCCAACCTCTGGGTGCTGGGACTGTGGCTCCTTCAAACAGTGGAGGCCAGGTGTCTTCTGTGAGATGTTTGTGTAACTCTTCATCAATTACTGGCACAGTAATTGCTGGGGAATTTAATTCATTGAGCCCAACTCTCGTTCCAAGTTCCCCTCCTGTGGTAGAGGTCAATGGTTCAGGTCTCTTGATGGTAGGGCTTTTGTGTAAGGCAGAATTTGCTATTACCCCAAGTACACAAGAGAGTAAGAAACTTTCCCTTCTGCTGCTTTTCTTAAAATTTAAACGTAATAGAAGTGTCTTTTGCCTTTTGGACTTTTGCTTTGTGTCTCCATCTGTGTCCTCTCTGCCTGTTGAAAGCCAAGATTTTAAAAGTGTTTTGTGTTGTACAATGTAAATAATTAATTCTTTTAATAATTAGTTCTTTGCAGTATTTTTGTGTCATTTGTGCTTATAGTCAATATGCTACATTTGGATCATCCCGAACTTACTACCAGTAGTTTGTCTCCATTGAGCATCCTGAATGTTTTCTGTGATTTCATATGCTGATGATCCATCTCACGCCCTGCTCCTGTGGAATGAATAATACAGTGACTTGTTTAACACTGAGGAATGCTGTGTCCAGTCAGACGAACAGTTTCAGCACTGTGTGTCTTTAAATTGAGGCTGTCCTACAGTTCTTTGTTTCCTTTCTTTAAGTGAAAATAGATTTGGTGCATCAGCTTGCGAGCAGGTTGAACGTGAGAGCAATGGATCAGGACAGAGGGTCTGCAGGGGCCTGTTCACTGCTGGTGTTAAGTTCCTGCATGGTGCTTTTATTCCTTTATTTATTTATTTTTATTTTATTTATTTTGTTCCTTTATTTTGCCTGTTTGGCATTTGACTTGATTGTATACAAACCTTCTGTGGCTGGTTATAGCAAGGCATCTCTCCTGTTGCTGCTGCTGAAATTCACCTTTCTGGTTAGAAAGGGATGCTGGATTCTGAGACCGTCAGTACGTGGGAGTTTTCTGAAACTGGGATCCGGTGTTTAGTGCCTGGAAATAGACGTCACATTGCTGGCTTTATTGATACTCACCTGAGTTCATCAGCTGGCACTTGTTCAGTTCATTTTGTGAACACTGAGGATGACACAATGTGAAACACCATAGCTGCTTCTGCAGGGTATTTGCTGCTGCACTTGGCATGATGTTTTCAGTGGTTTCAGTGACAAATTGGAAGACTTAGCATTCTAAGCTGTCCCATTGAAAGTTAGAGTTATTTGGGATCTGTCTAAGGCTAAATTTCATTAGGTGAGGAGTCTTTGCCCTTTCCATGTGACTTTATCATCCATAAGACTTAGAGGTTTGAAAAGATGTATACTGATGCAAATACTGATAGATACTGACCTCTCTCTTTTTTGCATTTAGTCGAACTTAACTGGTTTCTGTTGCTTTTAGGATGGATGTTCGCAGTGATCTGAAAGCACTCTAGGTGTGTCCTGAGAAACATTAGCCAGGTCTGTGCCAGCCCTGGGGGTGAAGATAGCTGAGCTGCCTGCACATCTTTGGGGCTTGTGGTTACAGCTGCTTTCAGGGTGGGACCTGGGAAGTGTCTTTCCAGGAGTAACCGCATGGCAACACTTTGCACTTTGGCACATTGTAGGATGCAGGTTTGAATGGCGCTGAAAAAGTGGAGGAATAGCTGGGAAGCCTGTTTGGTCTTGGTAAAGATTTCCTGTGGGAAGGGGATGAAATAGCTGGAAAAATAACCTTCCTCCCTCCCTCCCTGTGAGGGTATTATTTCCTTACCTAGTGGCATGTTGCACAATAAGGATCGCTGAATTTATTTAGATGGAAGATTGCCAGCTCCTTGATATGCACCAAAAACCTCATGCTTAGCAGACTGTCCTGAGTTAGCTTTTCTTTTCAGCCTGAATTCAGGATTTTTTAAATCAGAGGCTGCTGGAAGTCTGTCCCTCACCGTGGTCTCTACCACCTAATTCAGCCTTGTATTAGCAACACAGCGATGTGCTTCTGAAGGCCTTGGTTTTACCTCAGTAGCTGAAGATTAACATGAGACTTCAGGCAAGCGGATTCAAAAGGTTTTGATGTAATTAGCTCATTACTCTTATTATGCGCATGGCCAATTTTGTCCCTTTTGAACCTGGCTAATTCCTTAACCGCAGTGAATTCCACATACTAATTATAGATTTCCTTTGCTTTCTGCCTTTTTCTGTTGTCAAATGCCATTCTGTTGCTGTGCTTGCCTGCAGCAGCTGAGGACACGGTTCTGCATCTGTGGGCGGGCGAACAGCTCGGTGTGAGCCATGCTTTCTGGGAATGGGATGACAAGTTACACGGGCTAAATCCGTGCCGCCGAGCCGTGCTCAGACCACTCTTGCCTCTGCTGAGCACAGAGCCTGGCAAAAGTGGCTGACAGTGCTCTGCAGCTGCACCCTGTGCGAGGGCTCCCCTTGGTCCACACGAGCACTTGTGAGGCGCTGCGGTGACCGAGGTGAGGACCTGGCCTGGGATTAGGGCAGCCTGGGCTGAAGGAAGGAGGGAAGGCTGACCCAGGTTTAATCCACATTCACTTCCCTGCCTGTTTCATCTCTGCAGTGCAGAGTATGTGCTTGCTGGCAGAGCAGGGGACAGGACGGGGACAGGGACAGGGGTGGGTGGTGAGTGAGCTCCAGCAGCAATGCTCACTTAGGTCCTTCAAAATGCCTTGGGAACTGGGGCCTCTGTGTATGCCAGGCTGGATAAGCCTGTTCCCAAGCACAGTCCATGTGTATGGCATTCATGGGCAGGGATGCTGCCTGGAATTCCTGTGCTGAGCTTTTCTGTTCCAAAAGCCAGGTGTCATGGAGTTTTCGCTCTCCTTCCCCACCCCCGCTGGATTTTGGAACTTGTTAAGATATTTTGGGAGTGTGAAATGGCATAGGAAGATCTATGCATACATCAGCCCCTCAGCTCCAGGGGCTGATGTATGCATATTCTGTTAGAGCATTTATTTAACCTTTGCAAAAAAACTGGCCTCAGGGAGAAAAAAAGCCCATATTTACACTTCCATCTGTTTTGGAAGATTAAAATATTCTTTATGCTCTGGGAGACTTCCAAGAGAGCAAGAATACAAAAGGAATCCATCTCGTTACCCTTTATTAGAACATAACATGGTAAAGGAAGGTGGAGACACTGGAGGTGGGGTTTGAGGTATAATTTTTAACTCCTTTTTTCACCCACAGGCACTTCTTCGCAGCTGTCTATGATGTGAGTCATTATCTCTAGCAGCTCTTTAGTAAAGCCTTGCTACATTTCTTGTAGAGTCAGATGAAGTGTGAGCCTTTCTTTGGGAAATAAAACACTAGAAGGGAAATGTGAGGTCTGTAAAATGACTCTGGGATTTGGTATGGAAGAGTGAGATTTTGGGATGCTTAGGCACAATGGATTGCAAGTTTGGCTTTGCGGTGAAGGGTAAGGTAAGGTTTTGTTTTCTTTTCAGAAGCTGATGTTCCTTTATCCTTGTGTGATCGGACACTTCGTACTTTGCTTTAGTCACAGGACACGAGACTTGTGTGACAGTGGGGTCAAAATCTTCCTTCTCTTTGAGAAAAACTCCTAATGGATGTTACTCGGTACAGGCAGAAAGATGAAACCCAGAAGGCTTGTGCTAAAATAAAACCAGGGAGCAAACACAGCCAGTATGCTCTGGAGCATTCCTTATAGTTAATTGCTGTGTACTCTTATTGTACTTCTCCCTTCTTACAATGCAGGAATGGGGAAAGTCACTGGGGGAATGGTTATTGGGATAAAACAATAGTGACTGTAAGAGGTTCTGCCTTAGAACATTGCTTTTACTGCTCTCTGTAAAACTTGGTTAGAAGTATCTCATTATAATTCTAATCTTCTATAATGATGCATGTTTTGGACTTTGTTTCTCTCATCTCTTTGAATCTGAAAGTGACTAAGCAAAACATGGGAATTTTAAAAAATCTTTGGAACTTTTTAAGCTCCACTAAATGCATGCTCGGACAGTTTCTCTAAGTGTGTTTAAATGTTTCTGAAAAACATTTTCAGGTTCACAGAATATCCTCTTGCCAAGCATAACCTGCTTTTCAGCTCTGATGTTAACCGCTGTCCATGGGGCTCCCATAATTTTGTGGAGACTCCTCGAGATGAATGTTTTTGAAGATGATGTATGTTACTGATCCGAATTTGTAAGTGGTGGTCTTGAAGGCATGCTGTCTGTAAAAACATGTTTCCAGCAGTGCAGCCCGCAGTCTGCAGGTTTACTGAGTGTCCGTGCAGAGCAGGTTGGTTCCTGCAGCACTGAGCTGCCGCGGGCACCTGGACACGTCTGCCTCTGCACCTGCCCACGGGTGGAGGGACCCCCAAACCAGGCAAACCCAGAGCCCTCAGCCATCCCAGTGCCAGGGGGAGGAGGTGGCCTGAGGTCTTCCACTGTTCCTGACAGAAATCTGAAGGTTTTTTGGGGAATGTTGAAACATTCAACTTCTCTGACTCAGGTGTACAGGGAGGCATGTGCCTTAAGGGCTCGATATGGATGTTGTTCTATGTATACCTGCACTGAGGAGAGTGCAGGTAGAGTGGATGGGGTGNAAAGTGGACCCCTCAAGGCCAGGGAAAGAATCAGATTGGGATGTGGCTTCAAGGAAGAGGCTCCTCTGCCTTTGTGTTGGAGTGTGCCGGTATTTCTGTAGCCAGAATTACAGGAGCTGTTGATCAATTCTTTGACATATGTGAGGCAGAAAAGGGGCAGCACAAAGGGAATGGTTTTGTGTTTCTTACAGAAGCAAAATTATCTTGTGCAAGACTGTTCTAAAGGAAACCAGTCAGGCTATTTTGAAATGCAAAGTTTGCCTGCATGTGACAAGCCTGGCATTCCCGCACTTGCATAACAAGTGTTACTAAATTTTATATGTGGGGAGGTGGTTTCAGCTTTTAAAATAAAAATAGAGCCATGTAGGCCTTAGTAGTTCTATTGTTCTTTCACGTGTGCCTGTGCTCTCCACCCCCTTCTTTTGGAGCTTAAAATAAGTAAATAATACATCATGTCACTGGCAGAAGCTATTTTGAGATTTGCTTTCAAAACTGTTTCAAAAGTATAGAGCAAATGCGATTCCATACTCAAGTGAACAAATAGGAAACTATTCATGGGCCCCAGATTCGCACTGCTCCAAAGTAATGTGATTTTTAAAGGAGGCTGATCTTCCTTGAGATTTTTCGCTGGAGGTTTTAAGTCATCAGTGTTTTTGTTGTCCTCCAGAAGAAGAGCTGGAAGCTGCCTTTTCATGCTGAGATTCAAATGAAAGATGATAATTATATATCTCCAATTGCTTGAGCTTGAAGAAAATGCCAGATACTGCAAGTTGGTAAAACCATGGCGAATAGCTAATTCTGGATGTCTGAGGGATTCCAGAGGTCAGGAAAAGGATTTCTTAAGACCTCAGATTGTTTTGATGGCTGTTGTTCTGCCGAACTCTCTTTGTACTAACTTGTGATTATGATTAACATAACTTTCATTCTTAGCATCATTTTCTTAGGATTCCCTTTTATTCTCCAGAGAACTTCAGCAGAAGTTTGCTATCAGCTTCAAGGTTCTCCTGGTCTTGGCAGGCGCTGATGTTCTCTTTAGGTTTTGGCCGATCATGTTGGGATAGATGAGATTTAGTGCTTTTAATAATTTTCAGTTTTGTAGCAAGGAGCATCTTAGATAGGTGTTCCACAAATTAATTCCCCTTCATCTCCAGTCACTGGTATGATGGTGACTGCGCTCGTTTCTCTTTTAAATACTACTTGGTCCTTTGAATGCCTTATAATACCTATGAATATATGCACTAACTTCTCCTATGTGATGGCATTGTCAAGTGTAAGAAATGTAAAGCATTAAATACTGTAGCTTTCAGACCGAGTATAGCTGGGCCTTCACTGCACACGGAGCGGGGTTTACCTGCCTTGTATTATGTTGTTGCATTTTATTACGAGTGCCCTGAGGCTGGCATTATCTGGATAGAAGGAGCCCTATAGTGGGTAAAAGAAACTTGTATTTCCCCTCCCCAGTAAGCCTTCACTACCAAACCAGCTTCTCTTTCACTGAGGAATACCCTCACAGGTAGAGGGTGTTCTCTTTGTTGCCCTAAATGTAGGTTTGTTATGTCCCGCACTACAGGCGGGTCACCTCTTGGGCACAGCAACCTCGCTGCATTGGGCGGCTCTCCATCAGTCTGCCGTGTCCCTGGGTTGGTGTCCCTGTGGATGCAATACTGTTTGAGTGCTGCCAGTGTAACTCCTGGTATGGGCTGGCCATCTGTAGTGTCCCCAGGCTCCAGGCTCGCGGTTCATGTTCTGTATCCATTTTCTGGTATTGCAGGCATTCTACCAGAACACCATGTAGATTCCACTTGGATATTTCCTACATTAACAGCTTCCTTGCAGTCTATGACTGTCAATTTGTTGTGCTGCAGGTTTCATTAAGATGGCATTTTAACACTGATGCCGGTGCAAAAATTCGTATGGAGAAAGTTTTCTACTTGTAGTTTTCTGGTTTTCGACATTTCCACCTTCAGTCTTTTATCCTCTTCCCCAGGCAAACCCAGTATTTTTCCTCAAAGCAACCTCTGCAGCGAGTTTTCCTAGCAAAAGAACTGTTCGTTCCGTGTGTCATGTACATGATGTCATCCACATGAGTGGAAGGGCTTCATTCTGCTCATCCAGTGTCACGCTCCTAAGCTTTTCCAGCATCCCCTTTTAAATCCTGATGCAAATCAGCAGTTCATGGCTGAGACTGACATTCACTATGAACTGTGGGACGAGCTGCTTTATTTTCCACTTGTTTTTAGAGCACAATGAAAGTATTCATGCACCACTTGGAATGTTGCTTTTCAGGAGTGCCATAAGGGAGTTTGTAGTGCTTTCTTGAGGAATGAGTGAGTCTGCCTGAGGAAAGTCAAGAAAGCAATATTTCATTTTAATCTCTGTCTCCTGTGCTTCTAATCAGTCAGTTGCAGGGTGAGAATATCTGGCAGGTACAACTCCAGACTGATTTGAGTCTGCTTTCTGTGCTCAAAAGTTAGAATCATAGAACCATAGAATATGTTGAGTTGGAAGGGACCCATCAGGATCATCGAGTCCCAGCTCCTGGCCCTGCAAAGGACATCCCAAGAATCTCAGCATGTGTCTGAGAGCACTGTCCAAACTCGCCTGGTTGATTTGTTCGGGTTTTTTTGTGCTCTCAGCAAGTGTCTCATTTATTATTGTGTCTTGTGTCACCTGAATCATCATGATTTCCTTCCTTTTACACATCTGCAGACACTGCTGTGAGACAGGAATCTGGTATTTTACTGCTTGTCTTTGTATCTATTTCATTCCAATTTGTGGATAGGTTTTCCACTGGCTTTTAGCAGACCAGATGCTCTATTTCATTCTTTTGCAAGTTTTCCTCAATTTTACTGATTTTCATGTTTTTGTCTAATCAATCTTCCATGTCAGTACTGATTTTCCCTTGCAAAGATGCCATGTTTGTCTGGAGTACTTGCTGTTAGCTGGGTTTTCAGGGTGCAATTAACCATTGTAAAGTTCCCTCAGTGTTTCTACTGCTGCTTTGACATGTAGTGTCAGTTCTCTGGGATCCTAGTTATTATGTTTTGCTGCTGTATATGTTCTTAATTGGAGTTCTGCCTTCTTCCATTCTTTGCCCATTCTCTGATTCCTTCACCAGTTTGCTCAATTATGATGTCTGCTCCCTAGGAAGTCTCAGCTGGTCCATGTTATTTTCCTCTGTAGCTTGTTTCATTTTCCTGGTAGCTGCATGGATCCCGGGAGCAGTGGCTGTGTTACCTGCAGAGCAGATGGCAGAGCACGATCCAAACAACTGGGGCTGTACAGACCCCTGGATTTCACCTGAAGCTGCTCAGTTAGTGGCACTTGCAAATTAGACTGCTTATTTAGTTGTTGGAATCTGAGCCTGATTCTAAGTAATAAGTTTCTTAAAAGCTTTACGATGTTTTTTATTTATTGACTTCCACACATAAGACTTTTAATATTAATCAGGTGCATTCTGGTCACTAAGAGTTCCTGTAACTGCAGTGTGAAGAATTGTCTGACTATATTGATGACCTCTGTGTTCCCCATGGCCTGTTGGGGCTGGGAAGGGACCTCTGCGTTCCTCATGGCCCATTGCCTTCAACTGGAACCCCTCCTGCGCTGTGTTCCCGTGCAAGCTTCATGCAGAGCTGTTCTGCCGCTGGGGGTGGGCAACCTGGGGGGCAGAGCAGGTGGCCACAGTGCAGGGCTGTGTGAGACGGCTCCACCTGGGGCCGTGTCAGCTTTCCTTGGTCTCCAGTCTCTGTCCAGCTACGTGTTTGTTTTAAGTAAACAAATGCATATAAGCAAACAGTCTCAGATATCCAATCGTTGGGGTAAACTCCAGCCTCACCTTCAGGACTGAGAGCTGGGCTGCATAGCTCAGTCTGGCTCGCTCTGTACCGCTTTTAGAGCAGGCTGAGATGTCAGTAGTCTGTTCAGTAAAGGCAAAATTTCCTCACTGAAATTTGTAATAAACTTAATTATTCTCTAGTTTTTTAAAATAGAAATAGATAAAAAAAAAAATCTGTGCCACTTCCACAGTTTTCATTTTCTGTAGGCAGAAGATTCATCCAGGGTATTTTAGCACTAAAAAATTGTAGTATTTCTAAGGGTTCCTGAAAACAACATTGCCCAAGTACGGACTGATAACCTAAAGCTGGGAGGATACCTGTAAATATTAGCACGGTACATCAAGCAATTCAAAGCAGCATCAGCATTTCTTTATAATCACAATGTTGCTTTGCTTTCTTCTAAGCCTTGGTGCTTAATTAGTTGCAGTTTAAGTAGATGCATTTATGTGCATCTACTGATAAAAATAATCAATCCAACAAGATGTCTTGTTTATCCTTGTTTCTACCTTTGTGGCATTTTATATTCCAAGTACGTGGAGCATCTGGTATAATGAACATGCAAGCACTGATTGTTCCGTAGTGATACTGTCACAAAATAGTTCCTTAAATTTAAAAAGTATCAGAGAGCATTTGAATGACTTGGTTGGTAATCTGAGTGTCTGGTGGTATTGTGAGTGTCTCTTGTTGATGCTTTGAAGAAACCTTGGATCAGCATTCAGCTGAGTGTGCTGCAGCCTTGAGAGGGAAGCACCAGAGCAGATCAGGGTCCTGATTTTACTCAGGCACCCATTTCCTCCCTTCAGGCAGAGGCTCTGCTCCAGTTCCACTTCCTGACATTGTACCTGTGTGAAGTTCACCTGTTCCTGCAGGATGCTGTTTCTCCTGGTTTAGAGCACAGAACTGTGGAATGGTTTGCGTTGGAAGGGGCCTTAAAGACCATCCAATTGCACCCTCTGCTGTGGGCAGGAACACCTTCCGCTAGAGCAGGTTGCTCACTGCCCCGTCAGTCTGAATCACTGCTGATACCGTGCAGCTTGGTTTAACAATTATAACCACTGCTCAAAATACTTCCTGTTGCACTTCCTGTCAGCCTCCAGGGGTTAGTTACAGCCAGTCTCTTCCAAACCCCATGGCTCCCATTTTTTCCTGACTGGTTTTAAGGGAGTGCCGCGGGCACGCTCGTGGGCAGGAGCTGTGTGGGATGGGAGCAGGCGATTCTTGCCCCCAGCAGGGACAGAGCTGCAGGGAATGATCTCTGCTGTTATGGGCAGTGTTTAACTGAGCACATTCACTCATTTTCAATGTGTGAGTAGCTTATTAGAGTTCCGAGCTTTCACTGAAGACAATTCCACTAGAAGTGTTTAGAGGTGCTGTTGTCATCCAGTGAAATGTCAAATTCCTTTTGCAATGCTCTTTGGCTGTACAATTATAGGCCATTAAATCTGATGTCTTCTTTTGCAGTGACCCATATGTGAAACTTTCCTTGTATGTAGCAGACGAGAACAGAGAACTTGCTCTTGTGCAGACAAAAACTATCAAAAAGGTATGTATATACTCTTTTTAATTCCATGGCCTTGGAAGGATTAAGAATACTGGAACACAATTGTATAACGTAGTGCAGCACTAATTAAAATTGTTACATACACGTGTAGCATCTGGATGATGTGTTTTTTCTCCAAACCGAAATCAGAGAACAAGTGCCTGCAGCCTCAGTGTCTGGCCTGGAGACAACACCTAACAACTTGCATATTGTTCCCTAAAGCTTGGCTTATCAAATCTCACTGCACCATTCACAGGTTCTTTTATCAAATTCATATTTCACTGAAAGACATGGCTGAAATAAAGGACCGAGAAATCCTGCTTTAATTATCATTTATCTCACTTTTAGCAAAAATGATCATTCTTTAATACTTCTGTTCAGAATTTCCATTTTCAAAATATTTTCCTAATATGGGAATTTAAAACAACCAGATGACAGAAGATATGCTGTAAGAAAAGCCTGAGAGTTCTTACATTTTTAAGTAGAACCAAAATTGAGTTTTATTTCATTTCTTAATTTCAATCCACACAAACAAAATTCCACCAGGGGATATTTGTCATTATCAGAACCCTAAGATTTTGTAAGGATGTATTTTTTTTTATTTGCTGATATTGGTGGCAGAGAGGAAAAAAGTCATGAACTGTATGAAAAGTAAGGGAAGATAATGAGTTGTCATTTTTAGTGGAGGTATTTAGAATCAGCAGGGGTTCAGTTGAAATCATTGCTGCAAAACAGAATAGTGAGGAGAATTCTGTTATGGAAAACACAAACTAGAAGGATGCGGTTCTACAATCAGGACATTAGGTGTCAGGAGAAAACCAGTGTGGGATCCCGGAGGTGTGGAAGATCCAAGCAGAACTTGTCCCAGAACCAGGGCATGTTTGATGTGGAAAATGAATTTTTCAAAGACGTCCTGGTTAGCCGTTGGTGCTTGTTTCATTCCCAGGAGTGCAACTGCCTTTTTCACTGTTTCTTCTCACTGTCACTTAAAGCCTGGATGTTCTCAGTCATTTCTGTAATTGTGGTATTATCTCATGTGTTGGAAAGTTCTAGTTGGCAATTTCTGGTTTGAATTGTTGAATTTCATCTCAAGGCAGAGTTCTCCCTGTGCAATTTGCAGTCCTCTCTTTATTTTGTAAATAGCAAACATCATTAGCATATCTTGATTTTGGGTTAAAATCATTAATAAAAAAATACTGAGTGCAATCGATCCAAAGAATGACTGACTGGCAGTTATCTCCTTCAGCTCTGTCACTGTGTCTAACCCTTCACAAGTTTCTCATTTTGCTCCTCACTTTTGTGTTCCTCAGTTGAACGGGTAACTTTGTGCGGCACTGCCTTGCAGGAGTGCCTTTGGGAAAGCAGAAGGAACTGCAGTGTCCCTTTTTTATTCTCCTTTTCCATGGCCTGTGCCATTGTCTGATTTGTGTCCTACTGCGCAGCTGGACTGTGCCTCTGGAAGTGCTTCATTACAGCCGAAGGGGTTAAATGCACATTGTTTTCTTACTCTGAAATAATAAAGTTACCAGAAGAATGACAGCTTCATGTGACATGACCTACCTGGGTTGAATTTCTGAGGCTTTTTGTTTTGATTTATCTCCCTCCATAGTTAATCCAGCTGTAAGGTTTGATTAATGCTTTGTACTTCCTTTTGGAGCTGTGTTTGGAATGCCCTGCTGGAAAGGCTCTCTCTGAAGTAGGGAAAGCTGGATTTGCTGTTTGCTGGCTTCTGATCCTGTAACATGGTCAGTGTGTTCTTTAAATTCCTGCTGGAATTTAAAAGTTTGGATGAAGATTATCCAGTTTCTTCAGTTTCGTTGCTTTGACTGCACTGAGCTCTGAAGACTTCTACCTTTCCCATACGGAATATTAAAAGTAGTTTTCCATCTCTGAGAATGCTCAGTCTCCCCATTGAGCTCCAGTGTTCAGGAGCATAATTTCTCTCCATGCCTCATTTTCTGTGTAGGGTTGAAAACCCTTTTTTGAGTACCCGAGGAAGGTCTAGCTCAGCTTGGCTCCTGGCAGTCCTTTATCTGTGCAGCACTTGCCCTTTTTGGGATGTAGCTCTTCTTGAGGCTGAGTTTCTGTTATTGTTTCCCTGCTCATGTCCTGTATGGAGCTGTTGCTGCAATTCCTTCTCCTTTGGTGGCACTCAGGTGTTTGCACTTTCTAACTCGGCCCACTGAGAGTGGGACCTGCAAAGGTGGAAAAAATTTCTGCGAGTTACCAGGTACGCACCAAAGACTCTGCTGCCTTGTCCATCAGACTTCCCTGAACTCTGTGGTTTAGCAGCATTCGGAATTAATGCGTTATCAATGGGCAGTAGTGCCCTCAAATTCAGTCTTCACCCAGTGCTTTGTTTGGTAAATTGTATGTACCCTCTCTTGACAACAGCAGTAACATTTGATGAATACAAGTGTTTAAAATGTAACATTGTTTCTCTTACTGCTTCATTTTAATTTATATTTTACTGAATACATTTGTGCTCCATCAGGGGAAAGAGCTGCAAGTTTCTTTGTGCCCACAACCCCCATCGCTACCCTTCCCCTCATCCGTTCGCCTGCCCTTTACAGTGGTCTTTTCTTTCAGGAAGTATTTCCTGCTCTGCCATGAGGCCCTGTATTCCCAGTGTAGAGAGATGCAGTATAGTCAGCCCCCGTGTGCTGCACATGAGGAATCTATTGGATCTATAGCAAGGAGTAAGATAAACAGCCAAGATTCCCCTTCTCTGCTAGAACAGAATTGTCGTGGGTGTAGAGCCAATTTTTCCTGTCAGCTCTGCCCGTAAATCTCTGCTGTGTGAGAGCATGAGGGAATGATTTGGCATGAGCACAAAAATATTGGACATATTGTCCAATTGTTTTTATACTTACCCTAGCTTGAATTGCCCAAATTACTGTTTGTAGTTCTCATCTCTTTTTTATCAATTTATTATGTCATGCTTAAGCTCACTTCAGCTTGCAATCTGTATGCACATTTATTCTGTGCATTTTAGTCAGATTGTTAAAACAAAATTAAAATCCTTGGGCTGGGAAGAGATTGGAAGAATATCATACCTATTCCAAGGAATAACCTTTTCTTTTGCTCTTTTTTTATTTTCCTGTTTATTTCACAGTATAAATCTGAGCATATTTTTGTAGCCTTAAAGTTACCTTTGTGTTTAAAAAATACTTTTTTTTAATCTGGTTTTAAATGAATCTTGAAAATGAAATGTGTTCAGGTTTTATTTCTATAGGTTCTCAATGATTTGTCTTTTAATCATCAAATTCTATTTATATTTAACCTCTATTTTGGGATCGTCTGACTCAAATATCCTCCCGCGTTTGGTTTAGTCAATAGAGAATTTCTAGATGGCAGTATATTTTTTGGTTTGTTTTATTACATACTTTTCTTTCTCTTTTATTTCCCTAGAAAACTGTCACTTGCATGCATGTTTTTATAACTGCAAACCAGAAAACGTAAAGAAACTTTAGTATGTAAATATTGTTATTTCTTTTACAGACACTGAACCCAAAATGGAATGAAGAGTTTTATTTCAGAGTAAGTTTCTCTTTATTTGTGGTCATTATTAGAACATACGCAGCTAATCTTATTTTATATTTGTTGTTTATGTGTTTGCTTAAAAGACCTGCTTGCCCTGAGGTGCTTGCAGTTTCTGCAGGGATAGAATGCTCAGCAGGAATTTGCACCGGGTTACTTAGAAACAGTTTCACAACATGCCATTATGTAAATGTGAAGGGCAGTAACTTTGCTACTTAGTTGCAGACAATGTTTTTCCAAAGAACGATTGACTTCTAGTGTAACTGTAGCTTCCACAAAAGCAGGTCAGGTAGAATTTCACGGGGTTTCAAGCATTAATCTCGAGCAGCTGCCTGAGGGCAGATGTGGGAGGTGGTTCTGGGCAGGAGCTGTGCCGGACACCAGGATCTGCCTGCCGGGATGGGCAGCTCTGGGAGAGCAGTGCAGTGTTCAGTGCACAGGCCTCAGCTTCGTGGGGAACGCTTATTTGTACACATGTACCAAACAACTTTTCTAGGGTTTGCAGCTGAGTAATACAAATCTAAAATCTCAGGGAAGGGAATGCACAAAACTGCTGCAAAACCTGTGGTATAGTTCATGGAATCTCTGTTAAAACATCTTGAAAGTCCTAAGCATTAATGGGACCTATAAAGTAATTTAGACCCTATTTTGTGTGTCACGCTTCTCTGATTTTCTCAAAACTGGGAAGTCCATCACCAGCCTGTAGAATTATCAGTGCATTGTGGTATATTATTTCTGAATTTTCTTAATTAAATGTGCTGGTCATAGTAACCTGGCTTGCAAAGCCTTTCTGAAAAAATGTATCAGCTGGATCGAACACTATAAAATGTTTCACTGTTAGATAGCAGCTGTTTTGGTTTCCTGACAGAGTTCTTTTTATGTTTATTTTTGTCCTTTTAAATGTTGGCGGTCTTTCTGCTTCAATTTAAGTAAATGCAAATAATTCTGTGGAGGTATACTTGCTGTTTTCAGGTGTTGGGTAGACTTCTGTTGGGTGTTCCAAGGCCGTGTGTGCTAAATGGGCTAGAGATGGTGAGCGATGGACAGTCAGAAACATATCTGAATGTGAAATTCTGAAGGAAATGCAGCAAAACTCTTGTTCCACATAAATCAATCAATCAGACAAGGAGCCCTGATAGTCTGTCCAGCCTGGGACTGAGGGTCCTCTGCCAGGGAAATGCAGTAACTGAGCACAGCAAATGAAAGCTTTCATGTCAACTGCCAGGCTCTTCCCAGCTGCAGTAAGGTTCGTGCTCCAGTTTAAGTAAAGATTTACATCAGAGCTGTTAGTCCTGTGCTGTTTGCCTTGGTTTAATTGCTGCCTGAGCTAGTACCCAGATATTGTTATTGTCCAGCTCCTGAACTTCCAGTGACATTTGGATTTTCTCACAGGTAAACCCAACCAACCATCGGCTCCTGTTCGAGGTGTTTGATGAAAACAGACTGGTGAGTGCTTGTCTTGGTTGTGTTACACCGATCACAAGGCTCTGTGTGCTGAAGCTGATGGAAATACAGCACAGCTTAAAGGTGTCTTCAGTCTGTTGTTTCACTGAGCGTGCCAAGAAATGCGGATAGATGCGTAAAAACCATTTGGGTTTGGGACTAAAACGGCACTAAAGTAGTGCCCTGCTGGGTCAGACCAAAATAGTCCACCTCACCCAGCCCTCTGACTGCGAAACCTTCACTCTGTCCTTCTGTAGGCCTCTCCACTGCAAACCAATAAAGTCCTGACCTTTTTAGTCGCTGATAAAGCAGCTGCTTCAGCCCCTGATCATTTTAGTGTGCGTTTCCAGTCCTTTAATGCTTCTGCATCTTGCTTTGGGAGGTGGTAACCAGAGCTGCACCTTGTGCTCACAATGCATGTGTGAAGGTTTGAGGTCATGGCAGAATGATGCTCTGGCAAGTTTCAGTTCTCTGCCTCACAGTGCTCACATACTGTTAGTGGGTTTAGTCTTCACCTGCATTTGGCTGATGCAGTGGCTCTTCTGGAGGAGGCTTTCACCATCTGACTTCTGCCTGCCTTTGTTATAGTTATGATCCATGGGATAAGTGACAGTGTTCCTCTGTACATCTGGGGTTAAACGTGCCACTGCAGTGGCACACAGGTGGATGGCTCTTGTGGGTTTGACTTCTGAACATTGTAACACCATCTCTCTGTTCATGAGGTCAGGAATTAACATTCTCTCGGCTGGGGGCAGTAAAACCTTTACTACACTTGTTTACTTTCTGAAAATTAGGGTCAGAGTTGCGAAGATACTTTCATTTAAAAAAACCCAGGGTAGAAACATCTGTCTTCAACAAATAGGTTCTTGCCTTCTGTCTTGCTAATAAATAAAGAGCAAAGGAAACGACACAAGCTGTAATCTGGGGAGAAAGAGGACTTGGCAGCCGAATGACTGAATCTTTCCTCAGGAGGAAGTAAATTGGTGAACCAGTGGCACTGTGCCTCTACAGTGGGCTGACCAGGAGCGTATTTATTTGTGTGTAATGATCATAATGACCACTTGCACTGTTCAAACTGCCATGTGCCATTGGAACGCAAAGGTGCCACAGGAACAAGGAGGTGGGTTAGAGGAAAAATTCGTATGTGGTGACAGCTGGGAAATGACAGGTTTGGGATACTCATTTCAGACATATTGCTTTGGATTTTCAAGTTTGTGTGTGCAGTACTGGCCTTACCCTGGCAGTTTCAGCACTTTTTATTGTTGAACTAATTTGTGTGTGTTCTCCTTCTGGTCCTATCTCCAAAGTCAGCCTGTCCTTGGGCTTGGAACCTCCTGGCCAAGGCAGCACCTGGGGTTAGGAGCCGTTGCTTTCCTTCCACGAGGTCTGTGGCAAGGCAACTACTTTGGAGGATTTGGAGTAGCAGCTTTCCGTCAGGTTGTGTTTGTAGAATGAGGAGACACTGAACTGATTATTTTGGCTTTACTCTGACATACTTATTGTCAATACTTAAATGGCTTTTATTGGAAGGACTTTGTTCCTTCTTCTTGTTCCCAAATTAAAGAAGCGCGCTCTGTCTCTGCAGGTGTCCTTGCCTTTCTATCTCAACAGAGTAAACATGATGCAGCTTCATTTTGGGTGCAGAGACCATTTTCTTGAGTAATATGTTTTAGCTGAAAGATAGGATAAAATAATACCAGCACCTGTGCTTCTACAAAGCAATCTCCAGGGCCACTGCTGTGTGGAAGCTATTCACATTTTTGTTGTGGCTCATAATCGACATAAAACAATGGGAGATTGTGCTGGCTGCTGGCAGTTTGATCAGTTTGAGCTGCCTTTGCTCTTGGGATTGGTAATTTTCTGGCTTTTGAAAGCAAGCTGCTTGCAAGCAGATTTCAGATGTCTAGGCAGAGGACTGACCCGCCACATACAGATTTTCAGAGCTGTTGACAAGATTTAGGCTTTCCAGTTCTTGCAGGGAACAGCTGTCCAGGCCCTGAGATGGAGCTGCGCTTCTGGTTAACCAGAGTTTCTTTTCTGGTACGTGCCAAGAAGTGCGTGCACCCTTCACGTGTGAGTCCTCTCAGGGCACTGAGTATCTGCATTGTAGCAGAGCCGATTTAGGGTGGTTGGTTCACGTTCTGGTGTATCCTGTCTGCCTGTCCTTCTCCTGAGCATTTCTGGCTCTCAGAGAGCGTAACTGTGCTCCGTGCTGGCAGTGCCACACGTGGTGGCATTGCTGACTCCCTCACTGGAGGCCAGCCAGGAACGGGCAGTTCTGTGCAGGGTCTGAGGCAAATCAGTACAAACAGACGTGCAACACCTAGCTCCGCTTTTCCCTCACCTGTACCACCTGGTAAATCTGGAAAAGGAGCTTTATGTCCTGCTGTCCTGCACATTTCTGCTGGTTTTACTGTGTGAGAGATCTTTGCCATATGTGTGGTTGCTTTGTTTGTAATTGTAGTTACTCAAAGAGGAGTGCAGGTTATATTGCTGTTGGGGCTTTTTAAAGGCAAAAAGTTTGTTGCTTAATTGTGTTATGAGCATGGTTAAAATTGAAAGCATAACCATGCTATATTTATTCTTCTTCTGCCATGACAGCCCAGAGCTGTAACACTCCAAAAGGTTATGCTTGAAAGAATTTTCCTCATTTGCATGTGGTGTCGACTTAAACTTTGAACACAAAACGGAAGTGGTTTTGTTGTAGTTACATTTTTCTGCGAGTGCTTTCTCCAAGTGTGCCCTGTGGATCTGATGGGGTTTAGACTTATAGCAGTGCTCAGTGTGTTCGCTGCCTCAGTCAGCTGCGAGAGCTCTCCCGCTGGGGCCGCTCCTCCCTGATGGAAAAGGAGCAGCTGGGAAGGTGGTGTTTCAGGCTCTTGCTGGCATTAAAAAAAAAAAAAAAACAAAAAAAACCCAAAAAAAACCAACAAACTCCCCACACGCTTACATTGGAGAGGGGGAACCAGGCCACGTGACTCCCACCATCCTACCCTATGTCACTGTGTGTGTAGGAGCGCTGACTGCTCCTGCCCAATCATGCCTGGAATGCTGCTTGCCACTTGGGCTATTTCTGCTATCTGTCGCTCCCAGGGCCGCAGTGCTAACCGTTTGGCAGATGGGACACTTTTTCTTGGAGTTTATGTCTCTGGTTTTTAACTTCTGGCAGTGCCTGAATTGTTGCTGTTGTCCCTCTCCTTTTCTCCTCTCTGTAAAACCATGGCCCATCGGCTGCGGTTTCATTTTGGCTCTGGGAGAAGCAACACAGCCCCCGAATCGGAGATCCTTGCCCGGGAGAGAGAAGATGACTTTTTCATGGCATTCCACACCTTGCCAAGAAGAAGCAGCCCTCACGCGTTCTCGCGGCACGGAGCGGATTATGGCGGTGACGGAGATTTGCAAGAAGTGGGCTCCTTGAAGAGGAGCACATCCATGTTTATCCCGCAGCTGCTGAACGGCATCGACACGCGCCCCACCAGGAGCTCGTCCATGCAGATCTCGCTCCAGCGCAAAGCTGCCAACGGCTGCGCCGACGAGTGCGCGGCCCTGGAATCTCCGGAGGAGATGCTTCCCTGTAAATTCTCGGACTTCAGGGAGCGTTATGCATCCCCTGTTGAAAACCGCTCTTCTCCGAACAGTCCACAGGTGACTCCTGAAAGTTCTCCACCCAGGCTGACGGAAGAGTTAGGGCAGCAGACAGATGGAACTATTTGCTGTAACCGTAGCGTATTTTGTAGTATTCCTACTAATAACCAGAGTGAGGAGGCCCCGCTGGCTGCCCAACGAGAAGAAGCAAGTGAAGCGGCTTCGGGTTTAAACATAAGTGGTGTGAGGATTCAGCATCGGGCCTCAAGTGCAGATGTACCTCAAGTTACTCTACTTCCCTTTGGTCCTGAGGCTCCAAATAATGCTCCCGCCCCTGAACCCCGGCGTTGGTCCTTGCAGCATGTGCCGGATCTGTCAGCAAATTCAGGGAAAAAGTTCTTTGTTCTCCAGTTACAGCAGCCGCACACAAGCGGTACGGGCGCAGGAGGTGGAGGTAACTTTGGCTTTACTGGAACAAAAGGGGACAGATTGGTCAGGTACCCTCGGATACGGCTGGAAAGGAGTACTTCCTACCCTGTCCAGCCACCAGCAGAAGCAATTAGCCCCACAGCTGATGGGCTGAATTCGGAAGTGCCTGGAAACGGCAGGAACAGGGCAGAAATACCTAGAAGCAATTCAGTAGAGAGGATGCCTCAAGGGCAGGGATGCTTGTTCAAAATCAGACCAGATCAAAACACGAGGCAGCAGCACTTCAGGATTCTTGTCACGCGTGGGCCCGAAGAACAAAGTCAGGGTGTTGGTAAAGAGGGTCGCGGCACCCCTGCCCCTACGGCAGCCGGCACTGCAGTAAGTACCATGCTGAGTGTGCTGTGCTGGTAACGTACGTGTGCTGGTAAAACACGGATTGCCTTACAAAGGCTGCCAGACAAGAGCCAACTGCAGCACTTCCACTGTTAATGCTGGAATGTTCTGCATTTCTCTGGAGCAAGCCACGAATCATCTTTATTTCTAATCTAATGTAACTTGGCTCTCAGTTATGATTACATCCAGTGTAATATTTTCAGATCTTACTGTCACATGTTTCTTAATTCACTGTTACGTCAGCTGGAAAGATTTTTTAAAATCAGAGCATTCAAATAGCAAATTAAGTGTTCCTGTTAGTTTAGTTGGCTGAGACCTTGCTGCATGCAACTCTTCATGGACTCTGGTTTTAAAAACAAATACTTTGGTACTTTCTAAGTGTGATGGACACATATGTACCTCTACACCCTTTTAAAATGTGTATTGTAATGAAATAGTTGTTAAGACTGTGGGAATCTTAGGGTAGTTTCAATCAAAATACTTAGTTAAGGTACTGAGAAGTCTGGGGAAAAAATAATCTTTGTTATAGTAATTTTTCTTTTCCTCCTTCTGGAAGTGAAAAGCATGTCATGCTTTTTGTATGCCACAAATCCTGATCCAAGTCCAAGTGCAAGTGGCTTGGCACAGCTCAGTAAACAGTCTTGTTGTTTGGATTTGCCTTGATTTGGTGTTAGGATGGCAAAATTAATCTCCTGGGTTTGCTTTGTTACAGCGGGCGAGGATTGATGGTTGATGTTTTTCAGCCACTTTTTCAAAGCCCAAAGTAGGAACGAAACTGAAGGGTTTAGATTAGTCATTTGCTTAAATTGCTTTGCTGTGCAATCCAACACGGCCCACTCGAGTTCCCAGCTCAGGGATGCTGTATTTAGCATAGCGAGCTCCGGCTCCAGCTGTGGCACAGTCACTGAGGAGATTTCAGGCTCCATGGCTCCTGTGCTCTCAGGCGCTGAAATGCAGCACAGGGACAGCTGCTCCCTGCAGCAAGGCCAGGGGTGACTCTGCAGCTTTCCCATGGAAAAGATTATGGGCTCCGTGTTTTTCCAATATAACCTTCTTTGGAGCTCTTCAAAGAGTAAAATAAAAAGAAATCCCTTGCTGGTACAGGTTTGGTTCCAGGACACGAAAGGGAGCAGAAAAAAGTATGCCTGATTTTCCCTTTCCTATTTATTATCCATTGTTCCTTTCCAAGATCAGCTGTTCATGGAGACCCACCATAGCCAGTTCCTAAAGAAGCTGTGGGATGTCAGACCTAGCACAGAGGCAGCAGAGGTTTGCAGAGATGTGCCCTGGGGTCTGTACAGCAGTTCTCATTTTCCTAAAGGATCTCCCCCACAAAGTCCCTGCTTTCATTCCCCTGGAGTAACGATTCCCATACCAAAGACATGCTTCAGTGTTTCCAGAGGAGAACGAGGAAATTTGTTCCTCCATGCTCTTGGTTTGAGTGACCGTGGGGAATGGATTGAGGCAGCCATGCAGCATGGCAGGCGCAGAGGCACTCAGCCCACATGGCACTGCATCCTCCAGGGCAAAAGCTCTCAAAGGAAAAGAACTAATTGAAACTTAAACCTTTTTTGTGGTGTTTCTCGTCTTTGTAGTAAATGCAGAAATACTGTGGGTAGAGGTGGCGGACTGGGCAGGATGCTGTGGGAAGTGTGGGGAATGGAAGCGTTTTGGTGCAAGTTTTATTGTATTTTTTGACCACAGAACATTCCTTGTTAAGGTGCCATTTTTAATCTGTCCCACAGAAGTTTGTTTGGAAGATCTGTGATGTGAATAAGGGAGTGCCTGAAATAATCTGACTTCTTAAGCTGAGGGAGGAGGTTGCCATGGTTTACAGTTGATAACGTGAAAAAAAAGAATTGTGGTGTGTCCCAGCGCAAGAAGTTTATGTGTATGTGATTGATATAGGGCCTGGGCCGGGGCTGGGAGCAGCAGCTGCTGCAGCCTGATTTATCTCAGAGCAAACATCCGAGCGGGCGTCTGCAGTCCTGCTGCTCCGAGTGGTTGTGACCTTTCGAATATCTGCTCTTTTAGACAAGTGCTTTGGGGCAGGCAGGATGTCTTTCATTACCAGGCAGAGTAAAATATTAAATAAAGGCTGAGCTCATGGCAAACTGTGAAAAATTTTATTTTGAAGCCTTGTTGCAAATTTTTTTGCCTACTCTGATTTTTTATATGCCATGCAATAGAATGTCTGTGCACTGTGCATGTCCCACATACTGCTGCTGTTCATCATTGGGGGCTGTGAGTGCAGAGCTGGATTTGTGGGAAACACTTCAAAAATGTGTTGGACAGCTGTTGGAGAGAGCTGACAAAGGCATCTTTGTGAGCAAAATACAACATGCCCTAAACAAAGTGTTGCAGGACTAGGACTGAATTATATTTAGTAAACAAACAGAAGCAGCACTTCTGGGCTCTGCAAGCCTGCATTTCTCACAGCTCAGCTCTTCCTCTCCTGTCTTAGAAATAATTTTAGAGTAAATACTGTTATGAAAGTACAGAGAATCTATTTATGCTCCAAAGATACCAGCTGGGATTGGGATGCATAAACCAAAAAGAGCAAGCTCAGATAAGGGGACAGGAATCTTTCTCTAGTGGAAGCTATCCCTGCCCAGGGCAGAGGGCTGGAACAAGATGATCCCTTGCAACCCGCCCCGTGCTGGGATCCTCTGGTAAAGACAGTTCAGGCAGAAAGGCCGGAGCGCTGCATTGCAGGGTACCTGGCAGACTGGCATGGGGGCCCCAGAGGCGGCTGCCTCGTACCAGCTGCCACGTGGCAAACCAGAGACTGACTGCCTGGCTGAAACACTGCTCTGGCAACACTTCCTTTCTGTCAAAGTGGAAGCAGGGCTGGGTGAACATGTGCAATGCACGTGATGGCTTTCATACAGACTCCATGGAAGTGGTTAAAAAATTCATCTGAAAAATGTGGAGCTCCGTGGAATTAAGGTACTGCAAGTGCTGCTCCCAGGCTCTGCCACTCCCAAGGGCTGTGACATCCCCGGACATGCCTTGCTTGCCTTGAGATGTGTCAGTGGTGGTCAGGGGTCATTTTTATCACCCAGAGCAGAGCCAGCTGCTGTTAACAAAGCCGTGTAGGGGAAAGGCTGTGTTTACTGCCGTCCTCTGACAATTACATGACTGCAATGGAGATGAGGAAAAACATTAACTCTTTTCAGAGTCGTATCATAATGTATTCTAATGCACAGTGGATTTTGACGGTGTATTTTTCTAGAGGGGATGGATGCTTTCTTAGTCCTTTCATTCCACTCCTCATTTTTCTGGGTTTCAGTGACACCCCTTCAGTACAAAAAGGTTGCTGGTAACCCCTTTGTGCCATCCTGTAGTTTGGAAAAGATTTCTACCGGGGCAAAATTTTGGAAAGAATAGACAGCAATCCATGCAGAAAATCACTACTACAAGGCAAGTTTAAAACCTGGAACCGTCCTCTTTTCTATCTCATTGTGAGACCTGTGAATGGAATCTGTTTATTCATATTGAGGTTTGTTTATTTGTGAGTTTGACCTAAGAGAATGTAGGTCAGTGGGTTTTGCTGGTGGACTTAGAGGAACTGCTGGGGACAGTTTTCTGGTGTCCAGCATACTATGGTACTAGCATAGTATAGCTAATGTTAAGTCATGTATATATAAAAGTTGCATGTTTCTGCCCTATCCAGGATTAGAAATTTCTGTCTAAAGAACTCAGCACTTCTGTAAGGATTAGAAATTTCTGTCTAAAGAACTCAGCACTTCCGTAGACTTTTCTTGCACAGGGAAAGCCTCCTGCAGGATTTCTGCCTTGGTTGGACTGTAATTAACATCAGCTCTACAGGAAGTTCTACAGGAATGCGTACAGATTCTTCCTGCAGAAAAGGCTATCTTAGCTGACCCATCAGCTGTGGATGTAGTCAGGAACTGTCAGGAAAGGGATGTGATCGTGACATACTGTATCACATATTATCAAATATAAGGGAAAACATGCCCAATAACTCACCCTATACATTGGTGTTTACTGTTAGCCTGGTTTGGGACAAAAGCTTTTGACATGCTATGCTCCAAGATATTCATAGTTTATGATATGGAAGCTTTGGGGATAGCATTCTCTGTCCTTATCCATGTGTTTCCAATTTCTTGTCTGTCTTGGATCCAGTGGGTTGGAAAGGAAGAATTCCTTAACAAGCAGTTCCACCCCATGGCTCATCCAACTGGAGTGATGAGGCAGCACATGGCTGTGCTGGCTCTGTGCTCAGCCGTCATTTTTAAAGTGCTGCCTCTGGGGACAATTGAAAGGGCAGTGCAGGAACAACATTGTTCAAGTTTTTCACCAGTGTCATTTGCAAAATAAGAGATATGTTTTGGTTGGTATGAAATTCAGTTCCAGGTTAATATTCTGTTTTTCTACTTTAGTACATAAAGTGAACAGTGTGATTAAAAATAAATAAACGTTGATTTTCCAGAGTAAGTTCTGGCTCTTTCCTGAGTTGTTACAAGACACCAAATGCTTTGTGTATTTCTGATTAGCTCAAGGAAAACTGATGGGAATCTTCATTGATTCAATAAAACAAAAAGGGATTTTCACCCTTTCAAATCACCATGACCTGAGGTGACTGTTATTTGGTGGTTAATGCAGTTCAGGGAGGGATCTTAGTTTTCTCCTCTAGCGTTGCCCTTCTTGCCTGTGCCACTCCTGTGATCAGTCACCAACAGTGTTCAGCTCTTCATTTAAATCATCCCTCTCCTGATGTCCAGAGACACTGGTCCCATGCTGGCACATTTTTAGGAGTTGAGTTGGTGTGGGTTCACATATAGTTCCTGAACCCCAAGTCTAAATGTCTGCCAAGTCCAAGGAATAAATAGACAAAAATGGGACAAATCCCGTTCCTAAGGAGCTGGTATCTAACTGCATATCTGCCTGGCCTGTTTCCATGTGGCTGATACTGGAAGCAGCAGTTACTCCCTTAGGATCTGACATGCGGAGGGAAAGCAAACTGTGCTTTGGAGACTTGCACAGAATGAGGATGGTTTGGGTTGGAAGGGACTTTAAAGTTCATCCTGCCATGGGCAGGAACACCTTCCACTGTCCCAGGTAGCTTCAAGCCCTGTCCAACCTGGCCTTGGACACTTCCAGGGATCCGGGGGCAGCCGCAGGTTCTCTGTGGCAATCTCGCCACCTTCTGAGTAGAGAATTTCTTCCTAGTATTTGATCTAAATCTTTCCCCTTTTAGTTTAAAACCATCCCCCCCCTGCCCTGTCACTGTGTGCCTCTATAAAAAGTTGCTCTCCCACCTTTTTGTAGGCCCTCTTTAGGCACTGGAAGGGGCTCTAAGGTCTCCCTGGAGCCTTCCCTTCTCCAAGTGAACACCCCCAGCTCTCCCAGCCTGGCTCCAGAGCAGAGGGGCTCCAGCCCTTGGGGCATCTCCATGGCCTCCTCTGGACCCACTCCCAACAGGTGCACATCTTTCTTTCACTGAGAACCCTAATCTGGGTGCAGTACTCCAGGTCTTCCTTCTGTCAGTGTGTCCCTTTCAGGCCATCTGGGTTGGTACAGCTCACCTGCATTCTGGCATTCTTGGGAGGCAGGTGCTGGCAGGTGCTGGGCACCTTCCAGAGGCTGCTTTCTCCTCAGAGCTGCACAGGACTGATGCAGCTCAGGGGCTTTTCCTTCTGGATTGCACATGTCTGAGCTTGCAGTCCTACTTCAGGGGTTGCTGCCTGGACTCTAACAGGCATTTCTAGAAAATAATTCATGTGGCCTTAGCTGGAGGTTTAAATGGTTCAAATGAATAGTGCTGTGAATTTCCTGGCTCTCCACTTGCTCTGCAAGGAGTGCAGATCACCATCTGGAGAGCCTCTGCTCTCTGCAGATAAGGACTTCGTTGACAGCTGCAGGTAGAGGATGATGAATTCCATCCCTCGGGTCTCTTTAGCTTTTCTGTTAAGGACAAAATCTGTTCTTCTCTCCTCAATGAGAAATCACATGCCCCTCTTCTTAATTCTAGTGTCCATCAACTTGCAGGTCTGTTCTGAACCACTCTGGCTGTTGGGGAGGGGGCAGGTGGGCATGCTCAAACCTGGGCAGAGCAGGAGCTGGTTTTCAAGATGGGAAGCACCAAAGACCTGACTAAATTCTGCTCTTTTTTTTCACCCCCTGTGAGTGGAGGACAAATAATTCATGGCAAGTAGTGTAAATTAGCTTGCAGAATCAAAAAACCCATCTGTAATTTTAGTCAAGTTTTCAGAGTCAAGAATTGGCAGTGCTGTCTTTTTACCTCATCCCTCCACATTCCCAGAGCTCCCTGGGAAACTATTCTGAATTTTGTGTCAGGCATTTTTCTTTTTCTTCCTGAAAATTGTCTCTATTGGTATTTCTCTGTGAAGAAACCAGAATAAAACTTTGAGCAGCAGAGATGGAAATAGTATCACTTTTTTAAATAGCAGTAATAAACTCTTTGCTCCTGCATGGAAAAACTGCATGTGAGTTTGGGTACACAGCAATCTCTAAAGTGCAGAATTTATAATGGAAATGCTGACACGGGTTTAACGCTGCAGGTGTCAGCCAGAGCTGCCTTGGTGCAGATCTAGCCACAGAAAATTACAGATAAGAAACCAGACAGAGAGTCTTGATTGCTTTTTGTGCTGTTCAGCTGGTTTTCTATTTGAGAAAAGCTGTCAAGTAATGATGAGTTTCGGACTGTGCATGTTTTGTACACATAAACAGAACAGAAGTTCTGCATGTGAACTGAAGTTTTTAGTTCAGCAGCAATTCCAAAGCCCAATCTACTCTGTTTAGTTAATTTCCAGATTAAATCTCATTGTAAAACGTATTACTGCATCTCTTCATCTGAAGTCCCATGCTTTTATCTATCTTTTCATCTACCAGAATGGCATTGGGAACTCCCAAAAGTCAGCAGTTATGTACAGAAAAATAAATTAATTAAACCAGTGTTATGACCAGCCAGGTTTTTGTCTCCTAAAGGAATGAAAAAATTAAAAGGGTGTGTGGGAGAAGCTACTTCCAGGGCTGAAGGCAAAGGAGTGAGATGAGTTGTTCAAATAAAGTAAAAACTGCACCGTGTTCTGTGGTGTGAGTCCAGAGCTGTCAGTGCTTCGGTGGAAAGCTGCAGCTTCCCTTTCAGCCTGGGCTGGAAATAACAACTTCCAGGCTGTATTTTACAGATTCTAGAAAAGAATTTTTACGACTTGGTTGTAAGGTGGGAGTTTTATCGTCAATAATAGAGAGATTCAGCTCTGAATGTCTATGGCCTGACATGACTGTCAGCTTTGTCTTGAGTGTTGTCATTCATCCCTGTGGAAAAAGGGGAAAGGAAGACCCAAACCCCTCTGAGCTGTAAACTGAGCCTTGTCTGACCATGCCTGTGTGGGAAAGAGTTGTGCAGGAGTGCTGCCAAAGGAAGGGAATGTGCTCAGGACGGTTGTGCATCTGGAAGGACAGTCTGTGCTCCCAAAAGGTTGCTTCTATTTGCATGGCAGCCCTTGGGGAAGGAAAACCTGCGAATCCCTCTGTGTTTTCCTGGTGTTCCTGGGGCTGCAAGGGCAGGCTTTGCTGGTTCTGTGGCAGTGAGATGGTTATGTACTGAATATTTGCTTGCTCTATTGAATTGCATTTGGAAGTATGTTGAGGATTTTCTCCTGATTCCAGGATGAACAGTACTGTGGGATTATTGTTCAGCAAGCATCTCGAAGATGTTTTATTTTAAGACTAATCTCCTGCTCATGAATTTTAGAAAACAAATCCGATGCCAGCTCTGTGGTTGCTTCTGTCTCTTGCCTTGTGTCCATCGAATAGTCAGCGTCTCTCCTTGTTTCTGCCCTTTTTGCTCACCAGTCAGTCATGTGCAGTCACACCTACAGCATTAAAAAAGAACAGGTAAAATGAGAAATATTAGGAATTACACTGCAAGTGGTTTAAAACATAATTAATTATTAGATTGGATGTTATTCAGGGCCTAAATATACTTTTGTGAGTCAGCTCTTTGCATAAAAGTTGCATGATGAAAGAAATGATATTTCCATTTTTGAGTGGTTGCCTTGTCTCTGATGTGAGGCTGGATACCAGCAATTTCTGAAAGGGTTTAGTAACACATGAAGTATGAAAAAGAGGTTTCCAGAAATCACTTAATTTGTGGTGACGTTATTTGAGATCTATTACATGTTTTTAGTTTACTGTGTAAAAATATCTGATCTTAACTGAGCAAGTGAAATACAGGTTTTTTTGTTGTTTGCAAATGTGGGAAATGGCACACTGGCTAGGTAGAGAAAACCTTCCAGGAACCATTTCACTGTGGGAACTGGTCTTAATAGATTTGTTTTGGTCTGATGTCACCATTTTTTAATATCTTTCTGGCCTTGCAACAGTGCTCTAATGCAAATGTCTTAAAGGAAAGCAAACCTTATCTGCTTTATATTTAGTGAGAGAACTGAAATCAATCTACTCTTGCTCTTGCCATCCCCCCAGTAAACCTCGCAGTGTTTTTTTCTTAGGGAATTAATGTTGCATTGTGCTGGGGTTTGGGTATTTTGTTGTCCCTTAACTAAGGTTAAATTAAAAAGAGGAAGGAGAGAAGGGTTTTTGTAGGGGCTTTGGTTGCCCTCCCTGTCTAAGCTTGTAAATCCTGAGAATTCAGTGTAATTAACCAACTGCCCAACTTTTGCCAGCCTATATGTAAAACTGTAGAATACTTTCATTTCCCATTGAATAGATGCATCTTTATCCCACTGTAGGACCTGATCTCTTTGAAATGTCTCAGTCATGCCTGGTTTTTCCGGACAGTTCCCTGGCACTGCTCAGGAAGGCCCGGGAGGGGATGGCAGCCGAAGTGGGTGGGACGGTTCCTCGTGCCCCCAGGTGCTGAGCTGGCTGTGCTGGGCAGTGTTTGTGTCTCCAGCAGCGAGTTCCAGAGGGCCGGATTGGGCAGCTGACATCACTTGGGCTCCTTGTGCCAGGTGCAGCCAAAACAGATGCGGGAAGAGGAGGGAGGAAAGAATGCGGATCCGCCGGTTGGCAGCGCCAGCTCCATTCTCCACGGAGCTGATGTGGGAGTTGGCACCGTATGCTCCCTTCCCAGCACAGGCAGGCTCCTGCAGAGGGTTCCTGGGAGTTTGGAGCTGAACAGAACTCTTCCTTGCCTTTTGTTCTGCTCCTAAATTTGATGGGGATTAGCAGTTCTGACCAGACATTTGCAGCAGATAGTGCTGGAGTTCTGGCTTTTCTGGTTTTGGCTCTAATCAAATCATTGTGCAGAATTCCAGAATACAAACAAATTTAAAAAAAATGTGTGTAACAAACTTTTCAAGCTTTTTCCCGTGTTCTTTATTTTTCACCCATAGAGGTCATATTACCAGTTACCCACTGGATTTTTAACTGACTGCAATTTAAATTACCCACCATAAAAAATCTGGCAGTAAATATTAGTGATTGATCCACATGAACTAGTCAATATATTCTCGGCTCTCCTTTCTGTTACAAACAAATGTGTTGTTTCTAACCTTGAAAAATGAGCAAGTGCGAAGGTTCTTGGTCTCAGCAAGGAAGAAGTGCTTGAACGTGTGTAAGTGTAAGTGATGATTAATTTAGAGAAATTAGGACATTTAATGTCCACTAATTAGCATGTTGGTGGCCTAAGCATGAAGTACCTTACTGTTCCCCCTGGTCAGTGCACAGCCATGTTTCCCCTCAGGATCCTGGTTATTACCCAGTAGAACGCAGTCTCATGTCACAGAAAAGTGGCCGTTCAAATTCTTACAGTGGATCTTGCTTTTTTCCATAACATTAGGAAAATCATTAAAGCAAAAATAGGATGTCATATACTGCCAGGCCTAATGCCTTCTTGAGTATAAGTGCTGCTGGGATCATCCAGTTGAAAGAACGTACTTAGTACCTTTAGAAAATTCAGGCTGAATAAATGTCAGCGTGCCTTCCCTGATTCCATTCCAGCAATCTCATTTCCCTGCCTGCAGAGCCTTTCACGACTTCGATTTCCCTACCACCACTTCTGTGTTGTTTAACCTCAGCCCACATACCTAAAGCACTGCATCATGATCCAGAAAAACGTGGTGATGCTCCTGATGTAACAGAGCTGGACACTTGGCAAAGGTGCTGGCTGGGGCTGCTGCTCCTGGTCACCCCTGGCAATCTATAGGGCACTCACACGCTGTTGGGGAGAGCAGAGCTTTCACAGCACTGCTGCAGTTTGAGGATGTCATTTTTAAATGACGGCCTAATCTTATATTATTACTGCAGTTTTCTGGACTGTTGCTAATAAAGATGTGCATCCTCAGCTTCCTCAGACAGGGAGTTCAGCTTGGCACACAGGGAGCTCACTTTGTGAGCTGGACACAACCACCACACTGGCATGGGAATCACAGCTTGTATAAATGTGAGCTGTTGTTGGTGTGCCCACAAGGGTTTTATTGGGGGTTCATGAGGGGTCAGATAAACATTTGGCTCCAAACTGTCCCTGGTCCCGTGAGCTTGGGGTGTCGTGCTCAGGTTACAGCGGGGATTATTGCGGGTGTTTGAGGCTGCTCTGAACTGTTGGGAGTGGCTGATGCCCCAGTGCATGGTGTGGATAAGGAGAGGGTGGAATGGCAGAAATGAGTGTCTCTGCTGAATGGAAAATTGGGGACTTTTACTTCGCCGTGAGTCATTTTATATTATTTTAGTGCTGCTTTGCAGTAAGCAGTGTGCATATCAAGGAGAGAAAATTCAGGAATTGTGCTCGGTAATGAAGGATGTTACGTCAGTGTGATGGGTGTGATGGATGGCTAAAATTACATTGTTCTTCAAGAGCAGTTCTTTGCTGCAGAGTTCTTGACTTGAGAATTATTCTAATTTGTATGAAGAATGCCAGTAAATTTGACCAGAATCATGGAAGAGCTGCAGAGAGAAGAATCAGTAGTTAGAAAATTTCCAAAGTGCATGGTTTTGCTTACTCAGCATGTCTGTGCAGGATTTATACACATTATGCCTCTGGAAGTGATGCACCACTAATCCCTCTATTTTTCAAGCTATTTATTAAAAACAGCAGTTCTATTTTTGACTCATTTTAAGAGAGAAAGTATGAATTTCTTCAGTTTTGTCTGTTCAATTCCCGCAGAAGTCATGGTCTGAACATTTTTCTTCTTTCTCCGCTGCCTTCTTCAAGAAGCAGGAGGGGGTAAAAGTGTTTTCAAAGAAAGTAATGACCATTTTTAACCTTCCTGTTAAAACCAGCTATCTTGCTCCTCATCTTCCAGCACGCTTGCAAGAGCCACATATATTCTGCATCTCAAGTCCTTCAGATCTCAGTTGCTGCAGTTCTCCAGGATATATTAGAAGCACTGGAATAGCTTTAGGGGGAATATAAATCCCCCTAGTACACTACAGCATTTCTACTCTTACAGTACTTGGCTTTTCTGAGGGTTGTATTTCTTAATTGCTTTCTGCCAAGAAAGTACTTACACAGAAAAAGCGGTCGTGACAGATGTATAGTGGAATCCAAAAGTCTGAATATATCCAAAAATCTGAACTGCTGTTGATGAGAAAAAGAAACAGAAAGGAGGACATTTCTTTGAGCAGAAGGAAAAGGTAGAATAAGTGGATAAGTAGATTAGTGAGGAGGGGAGAAGAAGAAATGGTAGCAGAGACAGTAAGGGGTCTGTTGTTTGAATAGTTCGTGGTGTCTGCAGCAAGACAACATTAATGAACAATTTGCCAGCTAATTATACTCTTTTTGTTCTGCTCAGTGCTGTACAGCATAGCAGAGCTTCCCCAGCCTCCCTCGCCTGCTTGCCAGGATCTGCAGGAGCAGGTCCCAGCTCCAGGTGCCCTTCCCTCTGGGAATGCTTTTGCTGGGAGTCCCTGGTTTCAGGGGCGCTGTGGGGGAGCACGTTTGCTCTGCAGGAGCACGGAGTGCTGCAGGGTGCTCTGGGCACCCTCCCCAGGCGGGAGCAATGCCAAGGATGAGGCTGAGCAAATGAAGAATTCGGGGGCCTCTGTACAAGTTCCAAGTAGTAAAATGCAGCTGTTTGTGCTTTGGAGAGCCACCAGCCCCCCTTCCTTGGAACAATCCTCCTGCTGTAAACCTGCCTTTGTTTTGCTTGCTGGCTTTACCAAGCTGGCCTCACATCTACAGTTTCTCAACTTGGAATGCCATGGCTTTTGAAATTCTGTACCTTTTAACTCCTCAGCTATCAAGAGGTATGCAGGTGTTTGTGTTACACACCGTGTGCTGCAGCTCTGCACGTACTCGATGTACTTTCCTGCTTCTTCATAAAACACGTTTCTTTGCTCTTTTGAAGAGCAACATTTCCCAAACTTGATACAAGACTGTTACTTTCTTCCATTATTTTCTGGCTCTGTAACCTCGGGTAAGGAAGGTAGCTTGAGGGCTCTGAGCAAAGAGTTTCAGCCAGAGTTCTTTGGAAAACTATTCTTGGAGCGGCACCCTTCTCCTACCATGACAGAAAGTGTGTGGAGCGGGCAGGGGAAGGTTGGCTTCCGCTGGTGCAGAGCTCTGCACGTGAACTGCCACACATTTACGTGGGGGTTCAGAGACATGAACTGCTCTGGCCACGTCGGCGGTGTCCCAAGGTCTGTGCTCCTGCCCGTGCTGCAGCTCTGGGCCTGCTGTGGGAGTGCTGTGTGGGTATCACAGGCTGCAGTTACATGGAGTGGAGAGGGCAGGTTTTGTGTTGTTCCACAGAGCAGATGATTGTGTAGAATGTTTAGAACTTAGTGGTGCTTACTGGCTATTGCATTGGGAATCTGAGCCCATTCCATTGTGCCTCACTCTTCTTTCTTGTGGAGTCACAATGAAACTTCCTAAGAAGATTGTTTAATTTTTGTTCTGAGAGGTTTTTTTTCAGTAACTCCTTAATTTCTTACAGAACATGGGACAGAAGCTGTCCTAACACATTTACATTGTTCTACACTTTCTACCTGTTCTTTCACTTCTGTACATTGATTCTGTTCCTATTTTCCACATCCTCTCACAGCTCAGGCCTGTTTTAAGTATCTTGGGCATCAACTCCTTCCTGCCATGGCTACTCCTTTACTTCTTCCATGTTTGGTCTGTTCAGTGTCTAAGGAGGAATGGATTCCCATCTTTCCAGAGGCTCTTGGTAATGTAGCAATGGTAATAATAGTAGGTGTTCGCTCTGTCCATCACAGATTAAGAGGCTTTGATAACTGAGAGCGAGGAGCAGCCTCCTGTTTGCAGCCCTCCTGTGTGTCACACCTTTAATTACAATGGGCAGCTCGGTAGGAAGCCCTTTTCCTGTAATGAACACAATAAGGCTTAACTGGTTGCTTTTTCCTTGACATTGTCCAAAGTTTTTTTGGCTGTTACTGTGTTTCAGGAGTATTTTAGATCTTGGCATAGGTGCCTGGTGTTTTTTGTTAGGTTTAAATAAGCAGTGGCAATGCAAGAGAAATAATTCAGAATTTAAATTATTGATGCTTATGTCTTACAATTTGCTTAATCCATTTAAGAACTGATCCAGTTGTGGTTGTCCATGTGTGCCAGGAAGGAGACATTTCTCCCTCAGCTGTGATGATTTTGGAGCACCGCTGCCTCATCTGGGAAGTCGCAGCTCAGGACATAATTCATAAATCTCAGTTCTGGTTTGGCTCCCAGGGGCTGCTTGCGTGTTCCCTGGTTCTGTGGTGTCCCGGGCTGAAGAGCGAGGGGTGTGTGTGACACTGGGAGCCTCGTGTAGTGCCTCATCCTTCCCCGTGCTCGGTGCGTGGCACTGACACCCCAGCGGGCAGTAATTGGGTCGTAAAATGAAAGTGGAGAGGGAAGGCATCAGGGAAACCGTAATCTGACACTGTTGTATTGAGCTGCCCGGAGGAAAAGTCTGCGTTTGTTTACTCTGGTAGGGAGGAATAACAGGAGATCGTTTTTTAGGAAATAACCCACCTGTGTAGTTTGTTCTACCTGCACTTACAGATTTGGAATAGGAAAACCATCCCCACATACACATTAAGTAGGGTTTTTTCCGTGGTTACAGTGCAATATTTTTGATTAAGAAAATACCAGTAAAAATATCATAGCCAGGTTACAGAGATCCACTGCAAAAGTGTAGTAAGTTGCCATTATTAGCAAATAAAAAATGGAATTTTAGTTATGCTTGGGAAGTGCTGCTGAAAATATTTTGCTTGAGAAAGAAGCGGTGACAGTGGCAAGTGGCAGAATTTCTGAAAGTTTATATAAATGAAAAGAGTTTTATTGCAGTTAGTAAGAAAGAAAAATTGCTGAAACTTGCCAGCTAAGAATTTTAGTATTCATTTCATCAAACGATAGAGGAATATCATAAAAGTATAATTGTAGCTTTGTTAATGAGAATGAGATCAGGGAGTTGATAAGCCTTAGGTGCAGAGAGACATCTGTGATGGCTAATTTATAAAGTTCTAGTCAAGAGCAGTTTAATGTGCTTTGTTTCAATTAATAAAATTGTGGTTTGCTGCTAGTTTTTTGGGGGGGGTTTCATAATTAACAATACTTACATGAACACAAATCCTCTTTGGTTTTTTGGGGTCCTTTTCATTTTTAAGCCTCTGGTAAAAGTACAGTTCAGAAGAGTTTTCTCTCCAGGTGAGATGTGTGATTTCCTGTAGTTTCTGGGAAGGCAGCAGTGTTTTCTGCTCTTGTATTTTTCCTGTTGATGTGTGCAGCTCTGTTGTATTTGTGCTGGGAGATGTGGTGCTGTCTGAGCCAGACAGTCTGGACCACTCCTGGAGCAGTTCTCCAGGACTTGGCAGCGATGGCATATCACATCTCAAGTGCAGGGTTTAAGTACTACCTCAGGAAAATTAGCTTAATTCATGCTTAATTTTTCACTTTTGTTCTACCAGGGTGGCTGCTGAGTGCTCAGTGGAGGTGGGAATGCCCTCCTGACAGCCCGGGATTTGGCTTTGCCGGGTGGGTTTATCCCACCTTGCACGGTGCCGTTTGCCTTTGGCTGTCAGGATCAGCAGGGTAAAGCCAGCTGCTGTGTCCCCAAGGGCTGGGTTCCCTGTCCCCCTCTCCTGTCTCCCACCAAACCGCTGCTGGCACACGTACCACATGGTGTTCCCATGAGCATCCTTCGCAACCACTCTCATCACGTTCCGTGTTGCCCACCAGGATTGCAGTGATTTGAAAAGTTTGGAAATAACATGGATGTAATATATTTAGAATAAATGTAGAGAGAAGATGGGCTCTGAACCTCAGCAGGCTGTTCCACCTGGATAATAATTTAGGCATATAATTGTGTGCTGAAGCATGGCAAAAGGGTGGTTGTGGTCTGAGAAAGGTGTGAACTCTGGTTTACTTTAAGGCATTAAAAAGCCAGTTAAATTTACTGTAGGGATCATGTCTGCCTGCTCTGAAATTAAGCAATATCTGGGTTGGAATGCGACATCTGTTTAAACAGTGCCCAGAAATAGTAAGCAACAATTTTCAGGTCAGGAAGCTGGGAACATCCTGATCATCTCAAAATGCCAAGGGAACTGTAGGTGGGTGGAGTGTTATTACCCAGCCTGGTATCTGGCCAGGGAACCAAAGCACCTCTGAGAGCTCTGTACCCACAGTGCTCCGGACTCAGCTCTGCATCCCTGGAGTGTCAGCTGGCAGCAACACAGATTCTGGGGGACCTTTCAGCCTGTTCTTCTTTTCACATCTTGTCACTGTCTCTGTCCAGTGCTTCAGTTTGGTTGAGCCATGGCTCTGTGGTTTGCAAGTGTTGCTGGTTCCCAGGCCAAGGTGACCATGTTTTGACACAGGGGCGTTCCATGGGAACCCCTTTGGGATTATTCCCAACCTCCCACTCCTGCTTTGGCTCCTGCTGCCGTGCTGTGCCACCATCCTTCTCGCTTATGCCGGTGACACTGTTAGTGGAGTCACTCTGGAGGACAGCAGGCAGTTCATGTTCTGGATTCAAACCCAGCTGCATTTCTTGGTGTAGGTGACGCAAGCGCGAGGGAAGCTGCAAGATGCTGCGGTGCCAGGGAGGAAAGCGGCAGAAGGCCTGGGATCAGGAATCAGGAGTAACCCTGCTTCTGTCACTGCATGCTAATTGCAGTGATGTAAATGGGGATTTCCTGCATGGACCGGAACTGGCACCTCAGTCAGGCCTTTATCTAAATGATTTTCTCATGTTTACTCAGCAAATGACTGGATGCAGCTGTTTATATACTGTTTGCAGTTTCTTGTGAACACCTGAGTCACACAGTTCTACAGTCACCTGCCTGCACCAATCCCATAAAAGCCCCTTGGTGTTGGAGGTACTGCACCCCGGGGGTGAGCTCCTAAAGCTCTCACAGTACCCTGGCTGGTGCCTCTGCCAGTCCCTGTCACTGATGTGAATCCACTGGCATGGAAGTACAGCCTTCAGATCTGCAAGAAACAGTTGTGCAGCTGGCAGAATTAAGTATGTATTTATCAAGTGTTGCTGCAGCCAAAATTTTTTTTTACTGCTGTTTGGACATTATGAAATTTTCAGGAGTTTGCTCTGCAATATTGGTGATCAATTGTAACAGTGCGGTGTATTGGTCCAGGTTTGGAAACAGGCAGGAAAAGTCCAGGACCAGGGCTGCTGGGAGAGCTGTCCTGATGATGTTGGTCTTAGGAACCAGCAGACAAGCACAGGATTGTAGCTTGGCCTGCTACTGCATGGCAGCAGTAGAGCCTTTCCTTGGGAGAACCGCGTGTGTTGGAGGTGTAAGCTTGTGTACACATTTGGGGGGGCTTAATGGTATTTTGCACACAGCTAAACGTCTTAATCCCTGTGAGACCTGCCCACTCCTGCAGATCCTTCACATTCTTTGTGTGACCTTTTACAACAGGCCTAACCTGCTGTACCTCTGCTGTTTTCTAACTTCTGATTTCTATTCAGGCTGGAATAAAGCTAAGTGGACTTCAGTTGCCTGTTGTAATTGCTCGTGTGCTCAGCTATTGCCCAGCTGTAATATCTGTTTTACCTTACAGTGAATAGTACATTTCACCACTCTTAGAGGTCAGGTTAAATAAAAGGTGCACATCTGAGGTAATATTTACCTTTTATTCCAGAGCTGAAATGAGCAAGTCTCTAACAACTGAACTGTTAACTATTGACACTTTCCCCTCTAGAAAACAACAAGCTTCTCTGTTTGAAATGAACATCAATACAACAGTTTGTTCATACTTTTCTTTTAAATGTGACTCCCATTTTGTGTGGTCCCAAGTAAAGCTGAGGTGCATTTATACAATCCTGAGGCTCAGCTAAACGTTCTGCTTTGTACCGAAGTGTCAAGGGATGCTTTTCCTTTCTCTGCTGTTTCGGAGACTAAGGGCTTTTAGGGCCCTGCAGCTTTATCCCAGGCTTTTCTTCCTGGCTTGCAGCTTGGATAGGAACCAAATTGCAGCCTAATTTTTACACGCATTTGGCTTGGGAGTGTCACCTTGTCACCTAAATCTCCTATGCTGAACAGTTGTTTCACATTCTGAGGTGTTTGGCACGAGTTAGAATTTCCAAGTAGTTCTGTTGGTTTTTAAAGCTTTTTCAGTCACTGACTACTGATTACACTTAATGAAGTGTTTCCTTGTGCCATTGTCCTTAGTGATGGCTATCTTCTAATCCTGATCTTTAATGAGATCATCAGTAAAATACATACAAACTCTACTACAAAGGGAAATTAAACATGTATTACTTGGTCCAAAATCTGTTTTAAGCTAGTATCTTTTTTCTTCCAGCAGTTACTACTTATGCTACTTGTCCTTATCTCCCTCCACGGCATACAGATGCTTTTCTGTATTATCTGTGTATTTAGAAGGAAAGTCAGGTGCCTGAACCTTGCCACTCCTTCTGCTCCCAGGAATGGTCCCTACTCCTGACACCTGCTTCATTCACAGATTGAGCTGGAACATTTAACATCAGATTATATTTTAATGTAAGATTGACTTATTTGAGTATTCAAGTTGGACTGTCTCCCTTTATTTTTCTTTATGTTGGATGTGGCATAAAATACGTGCATTGTGTTGGATGGGTCCCCTGGACCTCACCTTTTTTCCATTGTCTTGTCACTGACAGCTGAGGTCTTGGCTGTTCTTGGGATTCAGTGATGACCAGGTTTCATTGCAGTGTCTGTGCAGGTGTGAGGGCTCCCTCCCACACTCAGGAAAATTCGGTTCACAGAACAACTGCCGTGCTTGGTGTGTGTGAGCCTGGTGCTGCTTTCCCACAGGATCAATGCATGAGTGAGCGAGGTGGTTGGACAGATTTGGGTTTCCTGAACTGACAGGGGGTATTTATCTCTCTGCCAAAACCCTGAGCTCCTTGGAAAATAGGACAGTGTCTGACTTTCTCCTCTTCCATAGTAAATGTGCTAAACCAACCCAGCAGGTGGATCAGGGGATGTTGAAACTTTGTAAAATTGCTCTGGAGTGTTAAAGGCTAATTAGGAAATTTTGGGATGACTTTTATTATACTTGGGCTTTGCAGCAAGACTATAACAAAGCATCTGAGCCCTGCCCCACCCCTGCCTGCGCATGCTTGTCCTGCTGCCCACACAGAGGCCACGTTCCAGGTGGGACAGGAGCGATACTGAGGGAGCAATAGCATTTGAGGGGTCACTCCTCCTGGTTGGGAAAGTCTGATTCAAGCTATAGCTCCGTGAGCACCTGCATCCTGTGCCTTTGTTGTGGAGAATGGATTACTCACTGACTGGAGCAGCAGTTAGCAGTGTGATACTGTGAAACACAGCTGAACAGGCTGGTGCGTTGGGTAGCTCTGTGGATTTTAGTGACAGAGAGGTTCTTGAAACAGACATTGTTATAATGAGAAATGGGAAGAAGAAGGCAATGGAAAAGGTCCCTGTGGCTCATGAGGTGCCTTTGCTGGAAGCAGGAAGCCCCAAAGTGAGAATGCCTAAATATTAGGGCTGTGGAGGCTTGCAAGAGAAAATTCTTTTCACAGAACAAAAATACTAAATATTAATATTAATATACTAGCCACCCCCCCTTTTCTTACAGATGTATGTGTACAGTCAAGTGTTACGTAAAGACTGAGTTTTATGAGAGCCCTAATTCTGGCAAAGGTGACCATATCCTTGTAGAAGTAGATGAGAAAGTAATTCCCCTTTCAGAGCTGGCTGGGACTGTGGGGTTTCCAGTTCCACTGTAAGCTACCAGCATATTTTGTTGGTTCAGCTTCTTTGGCTGTTTCTAACCTACCTGAACATTTTCTGTATCCATGAGTTGTGTTTTTCTTGAGCTAAAAGCTGCAAGAAGAGATGTAGCAATAGGTGTATATTTTCTTCAGAGTAGTTATTGGCCTGTATTGAAGCAGGGGTGGCAAGTACTTGGGATTTGCCAGTATTAAGGGGAAAACAGGTTAATTCCCTAAAAACAGGGCATGCTACCAGGTTTTTCTAGTATTTGCTAGGAAGAAGATTAATAGTCAGAATTCTGTGATGAAAAATCTACTCACTGTTTTTACTTAAAATTGGAAAAACCATGGTCTCCTTGGTGCAGATGTGCTTTCTGTGTTGTTCCATAGCATCCAGCCCAGCAGGATGTGTCTGTTCTGTGGGGATCACGAAATGTCATCCTATCTTTGTAGTAGAAACAGAATTCTTATGATGTTATCATATAAAAGATGAATTTTAATATTAAACTTAATGCTCTGCTATGAGAAATATGTAAACTTGGCTCTGCAGCAGCAGCATGCACTTCCTGGAATTCTGTGCATAGCGTGGTTATAAATAGGCAGCAGGTTATTTGGGAATCACTGGGGCTGGTATCTGGTGTCACAAACAGTGTCTTGGGGAAACTGTGTTCCCTGGTAGACGGTTGGGTTTGGAAGAACGCAACTGCTTGATCCTGAAAATTCCTGTCTGAGTGAATCCCAAGTGTCCCTCGAGCACAGGGCCCAGGTCCCACAGCAAACACCCATCTGCCACTGGCGTCCTTTGGTCTCAACTGCTGCCAACATTTCCATGCTTTGCCTGTTGTGGGTAACATTCCCAGTCTAGACCCAAATGCTGGAATTCACCCTGTTTGGGGTGAGCTGCTCCCACAATGGGTAAGTGGAGGACTGTCGGTCCATGAAGGGAGGCTTGGATCTGTCCTCCTTTAACAGGAAACCACCTGGGGCTCCTCAGTGCTTGGGGGGGGTTCTGGGTTGGTTTGGGCGATTTCCCCCCAGGCAGAATTGCATCAGCACCACCACAGGCGCCATGGGCTCAGGAGCCTGTTTGGAGTGTCACAGGAAATACTGTGCTGAGATAAATGAATTAGAACAACAAATAATGGGCAACAATAAGGGGGTAGAAACCAGTGATTCCTAAAATAATGCTACTCAAGCATTGTGACTAGATTGATGTTTATAATTTTTTGCTTTTCTGACGTAAGTTTACTTTCTGTATGACAGACCAGAGACGACTTCCTGGGCCAGGTGGATGTGCCACTCAGTCACCTCCCGGTAAGCACCACATCTCTGAAAACCCCTGGGGCTATGTTCAGTTGATTGCACACTCCACTTACATTCTCCTAAAACAAGTGCTCCCAGCGGAGCTTAAAGGAAACTGTTACGGACAGCCAAGCCTCCCTTGCACAGGGACAGGGAGATGCATCAGCTGTGCATGGAAGGGATGCACTTTCTGTGCAAAAAAAGCTTCATGATTGCAAATTTGCTTCAGCAAGTGTATGAAAAACCAAAAGGCTGCCAAAGCTATGTCATCTGTTCATTATTTTAGCTGAAATTGAATTCTTTGCCAGCGGTAAGAGTTCAATAGCAATCAGTTGAAAGTAATTGACACGGGGTTTGAATCATTTTATTGTCAACAGACATTTGCAGTGTTTGGTTTGAGGGTGGTAATATTTGTTTCTGTTTCTTAATTAATGGAAGAATTCAGTGTAAAGCTGGTTCTGTAGTTCTGTAAAGCTCCAGTTGTCTGGTTTCCCCCCAGCAGCCAGGATTCTGCATGGGCTGCAAAAATAGAGGCTAAATTAAGTGCAATTTCTATTTATAGATTTATAAATAGGAATAAATAAATATGTGTATGTATATACAGTGATTGCTTTAGCCTTGGTACAAACACTTCTGATATTATATACTGTTTTGGGTGACTAACATTGGCTGAATGTAGTTAATATTTTTTAAATGCTATTCATGTTAATCTTATCATCTGTGACCTTGCAGGGGTTTTTATGTGTGAATGGGTGAAGTTATTGCAGTGTTTACATCAAAATAAGGTGTCAGTTGAGCATAACTGGCTTTTTGTGTCTGATTTTGACTTCTGGCTATTGATGTATGTTATTGTAGGAGAAAAATGGCTTTGTAATGACTTGCACAGTGATGCTGTGTGATGTAGATGTTATGGTTGATCTGGAGTCAGCACGTGGTGTGTGGGGTTATAAACTGTAATAGTGGAAAGCTACAAGGGACCGATCAGGAACACCTTGTGGTTACAGATGCATCGTTCCCTTCTCATGGGAGCTTGTGTCATCCCAGCTGTGCTGTGCAGGATTGCTTGGTCTGTGCTCATGTGGATATCTCCATATAAGTATCCTTATGCACAGACACTATCTAAATAGCCCTGGTGGAGCAGTGGAAAGAGTCCTTTTCCCCTCAGACATTTTCCCTGGCAAAACTGCTGTGTCTCGGAGCAGTCCTTTCTTCAGTAGCTGTGATCTTGCAGGACCTCCCCAGGCGCTTCCCCACCTGCTCCTGCCCCATTCCAGGGAGAGAGTTACCTGTTGGGAAGGTGTGTGTGCACACTGGCTCAGGGAAGCACGCTGTACATCTTCAGTCATCCTTCCAGTACCTTAATAGGAGCCGTTGGGGTGTATTTACTAACAAATTCATAATCAGCTTTCTCATTCTGCTGATTTGTTTTGTCAAAGTCCTTGTTTCTCCAATACCAGCTAATTACTATTGACAGAATTTGGGTAAAACATACAGCTCCTCACTGGGAGCACCTCCCTTCCAGCTGGGCACTAAACAGCAGTGCTGAATTATGCATGCCCTGGTGTCCTGGTGAGCTGGTTAAAATCTGCCATCTCTGAGCAAAATGGGGCGGTATGTCTCTCCCAGAGAAAAGTAGACACTGGCAGTGAAAGGAGAGGCTGTGTGGGATTTGGCTGCCAAGTATAACACATTTCATGCTTCCAGTTTAGAATAAAGTTCCCCAGACAATCAGCAGGGGAAATGTGTGTATGGATTCATCATCCTTTTCCCTTGGCATCTGAAATTCCTAGTTCTGTACCTGCAGCAGCTGTGTGTTCACACATGTGAAGGATGTGACTTACTTGGTAAGAAGGCTGAAATTCTCACGGAATAGAAAGTTTCCAAGATTCCAAGCTTTAGGTAACATAGGACTCAGTGGAAATCAGAGATGTAATCTGTCAGCCTGATGTGTGAATGTTCTTTATGTGGCTGGACTTGTGGGCAAGCCCTTTAATTTGCCATTTTCTCCACTGCTTACAGACTGAAGACCCAACCATGGAGAGGCCGTACACATTTAAGGATTTCCTCCTCAGACCAAGAAGGTGAGGGGAAGGACCTTTAAAACATTTGAGGACTTTCAAACATTTCTCACTTCATGATTTTTTTATTTGCAATTACTTAAGATTTGTTAAATGCAATGTACCTCGTCTTGTAGCCACAAATCTCGTGTGAAGGGTTTCTTGAGACTGAAGATGGCGTATATGCCTAAGAATGGTGGCCAGGAGGAAGAAAACAGTGATCAGAGGGATGACTCTGAGGTAAGGCTGAATCGTCATGGAAGGCTTCAAGAAAAATTGTAGAGTCAGCTGTACTTGAAGGATAAAGCCCTGGAAACAGAGTTAGCAGTTGGTTCTCTTTGGCACCGAGCCACCAGGAGAACACCCAGCCACCTTTGGGAATCCCTCTTTGATAGACTGCTGGGGATTTAGCTCTTTTCTCATGGAAATGAGGTGCACACTGTAACCACAGAGGTCTTTTTCCTTCATTCCTAAGCATGGCTGGGATGTGGTGGATTCCAGCGATGCTGCATCTCAACGCCAGGAGGAGTTGCCACCTCCTCCGCTGCCGCCGGGGTGGGAAGAGAAGGTGGACAACCTGGGGCGGACTTACTACGTGAATCACAACAACAGGACCACCCAGTGGCACCGACCCAGCCTCGTGTAAGCGGCCGTGGGCTGGGGGCTGTGTGGGATGGAGAACCAGGCTGGAGCTCGAGTCAGAAAGGAAACCGTGCTTTGTTTATATCTGAAAGAGACTTCCTCCCCCCCAGCAAATCACAGAGACACAGAGTATTCTGGGAAATTCCAGGAAGTCTGGGATGGGAGGGAAGGCAGTGCATTAACAATGCACCTTAGAATATTAGGAGACAGATAAGGAATTTTTCAGTAAGTAATTTAACAGGAATAAATTGCTTTGTTTGTAGAGACTGTTGAAGAGGTAAGGAAAAAAGTCAACTCTCTTAAGTTTTAATGAAGTTGAACAGACTAGCTTTGAGGAGATCCTGGTTATTATTCTGTGAGTAGGCTTCATTCCCTGGATGTGCTATCAGAGAAGTCTGCAAGTTGTGGCGATATGTTCTCAAGATTAGATTTAGAAAGCTGTGGCAAGCTTACATTTTAGAGTGTGAATAACTGACAGTGTCAAGAGTTACACTGAAATCACGTATTTAACCCAGCACTGCCAAGGCTACCACTAAACCATGTCCAAGGAAGTGCTGGATTCCCCAGCACTGGACACGTTCAAGGTTGGGCTCCACAGAGTGCTGGGCCTTCTTGTCTAGGCCATGGTCTCCCTACCAGGAGAGGTTGAACCAGATGACCCCTGAGGTCCTTCCCAACCCGGTGTTCTGTGACATTTGTGAAGTGCTTCCAGTTTTATTTTCTTTCAACTGAAGGATTAAACAATCTCCTAATTATGAAGCTTGATATATACATGAATAATGATTTTTATAATCAAAAGCATTACTGAGGTTTTGAAGGCAATGGACGAAGTGCAGGTTTAGCTTAACTTGGGTTATTTTCTTGTTCTTTTCTCCTTCCCATACTGGGTTCTCCCCTCTGCAGTGACGTGGGATCCGAGTCAGATAACAATATCAGACAGATAAACCAAGAGGCAGCTCACAGGCGATTCCGCTCTCGGCGCCACATCAGCGAGGATTTGGAACCAGAGCCGATGGAGAGTGGAGACATTCCTGAGGTATGCCCAAGCCTTGGGCCTAAAGAGCTGACTACACTTCAAGCTGCCGTGTTTCCCACATGTGAGCTAAGTACCACACAACACAGAGAGCCGTGGTTTTACACAGCATTTGTGGAAACTGCCTTGGGAAAATGCCAGCAGCACAATGGCAATGCAGCCAGAGCCACACTGCCAAGGCCCCGTGCAGCTGCAGCTGCCTGGTGGCCTATGGACAGCGCTGAGTCCTATGTTAATGCTGGGAGAAACATTTAACATTCCAAATTGCTTGTCGTATGTACATGGATAGAAACGCTTTCGTATTCTGCTCTGAACAAGTGGAATAACTTAAAAAAAGAAGGGAAGTGGACTGGCTGTAACTGCCCTGTGCTTCAGTTTTCTGTAGTGCCTTGATTTAGGGGGTAGAGAAGCTGTTGTTTGTGTTGGGCACAGTGAGATGATCACACAGAAGGCAAAGGGAAAGAAGACTCGGTCTGTATAAAACCTGAACTTAGTTTCTTCTCTTTCATTAGCCTTGGGAAACCATTTCAGAGGAGGCAAGTGCCAGTGGGGATTCCTTAAGCTTGTCACTGCCACCTCCTCCTGCATCTCCAGTGTCCCGGACCAGTCCTCAGGAGCTATCTGAGGAGCTGAGCAGAAGACTCCAGGTCACTCCTGATTCCAATGGGGAACAACTCAGCTCTTTTGTACGTAATGTGTAATCTGTAAACCTCTAGTGCAGCAATGTGCTATTATTTGGCATAACCTGAATCACTTCATGCATGGGGAGCAATTGAGCAATTGCTGGTCTCAGGAAAACCTGAGCATGCAGTTAAAATTCCCTTCCAAAAAGTGCATCACAGTTTCACCATCAAGCAAACTGCCTCAGACAACAGAATTCCTCAGTTCAGATTTCAGGTGTTCTTCTGCGTGAGTTTTACTTCAGATTCTGCTACTGTTAGACCTTTAATGAAACAAAATATATGAGAGTAGAGGGTATCAAGCTAGGAATTTTCAAAGGAAAGGGAAAAACAGAAAAATGGTCTCTGTATTTGTGTTATTCACTAGTCTGACTGGGGATACCATTAAAAAATCAGGATAATACACGTACAAGTGGGAGAATGTTTTATGTCTCTTTGATTCAAAAATAATTTTAAATATTAAACAGAACATCCTGCTCTGATTTTTTTTTTTTTTATTCTTAGTATGATGCTATCAAGGTACCTCTGCAGTTCAAGAGATAAGAAATCATATTTACTCCTGTTCTCGTCAAACAGAATCTTGATTAGGTGCATTTTTCCCAAAGAGCCACTGCAGCTGGTCTCTGACTGATGGGAATGTCACCTGGAGGTTGGTCAGCAAGTGACAGCTCTGATGCTCTGCTGGATCTGCATGCAGAGGCACTTGGGCTTGTGTTGAGAACTGCGATTTTAGTAGCCCTCCACTGGTTTTACTGCAGCTGTCGGTGCTGTATTTTCCTAAACACTGCTCAGCCCTGGAGTGCCCAGCTGGGCTGGTGGGGAGGAATTACACTGTAGTGTCAATCAGACATGATGCGTATCTGCTTTTTGAGGGAGGTTTTGTTTCTAGTTCACAATCATGAAGGATGTGTCTTGGGAAAAGACACAACTAATTCAAAAGTTAGAAGGCAAAGAGGAAAATCAAAACTGATTTTTTTTTTTTAAGAAATGCCATAAATTTTAAAGTAAATTAATTTTTACGACTTTGAGCTCGCATCCATAATATTTGATTTTGGATTTATTTCTTAATGCCTTATTTTTTTCAGTAATTCATGAGTTTGTTCATGTTGACATTTCTCCTTTAGAGAAATGAATGGGCCCTTTTTTTCTAGTATGTAAGAAGCAGAGAAATGGGATATACCACTCTGTGGTAAACCAGAAGTAGGTAATTGTTTACAGATTTGCTACAAAGAGGTCAGTACCTGTAATTACTGAATTTCTGAATAACCATCATGTTTTCATGTTTTAAGACCCTAACTTGGAGACGTCTTTTTGTTTTCCTTGCAGCAAAGAGAACCTTCTTCACGACTGAGGTCCTGCAGTGTAACAGACACGGTCGCTGAACAGTCCCAGTTGTCCCTGGTAAGCCAGAGCTCCCTTCTAGTTCTTCCTTTTTGGGTGGACATTCTCTGATTCTGAATAACACCTTGCCTTGGGTCAGCTCTAGTCAGACACGGATCAGTGACCAGGGTGGGCATCTGATTGTCCCAAACAGCAGTGGAGACCAAATTCATGTGAGCTAAAAAAGGAGGACATTCCTGAGAGAGGAAAACGTTTGGAGACTGAGCAAGTCACACTCTCCTCAGTTGTTCAACATGGAAATTTAGGTTACTGCACTCCTATGTGCAGTCAGTGGAGCAAGAAACTCTTCCAAGGGGTGTTCCCAGCTGGGGCAGGAGAGGGCAGGAGAACCAGCTCTACCTGGAACTGGAGCAGCCACAGGACTCTCATAGCAGGTGTATTTCTGTGGCCCATAAATTGATTTTACTTGCAACGTATAAATCTGCCTAAAATCCCAAAGGATTGGTGTTTTGCCTGGTTGTAGTGAAAATGAGGCTTTTTGTGACAGTTCTGGTATGACATACCTGGGTGGGATTGCAGTTCTTTAATCTGAGGGTCTTAGGGAAGCAACTTCTGCAGGTTTATTTAGGGAGATTGTTCAAACAGGAGAAGATACAAAGATGTTTTGTAAACAAAGCTTTTCTCTCCCATGAGAACCATGCACACCTCTGCTCCAGCTGACAGAAAGTGGTGCCTGTCCTACAGCCCACGTGCAAGAGTTGCAGAGGTGGCAGGTTTGTTCTCTCTGCCACCTCTCAGCAGTTGGTACAGAGAGACCACTTAAAATAGGAGCGTGCAAGGTGTGCTTTTGAATAGAACTGGTCAGATTGCAAAAGAATATTTAAAAAAATTGTATTTTTCTTCATCAAGAGTTTTGTCTTCATTTTTTTAAATTATGAATGTGTCTCATGTGAATCTGCAAATAGAAAACCTGTGCATATCAAGAAGTTTGTTACTGAAGCTGCTGTCTCTGCATTGCTTGTTCTCTCTGCTGTTCTTGGGCAAACACTTGCAGAAACCACAGAGGTTTTCTCTTGGCTGGATTTTTTCTGTGCTGTAGCAGTTATTTAGTGTAGCTGAAGCATGTCCCTGGCTCTGGGGGTGAGCAGTGGGGTGGGTCCCAGTACAGTCGTGCCTCAGCTGTTGCTCTCTGTGCCTGACTGCAGGGGGAACAAGGGCTGCTGTGCTGCTTTACTGCTGTGTTTAGCACTGCTGGAGCCGGGGGCTGTACATGGGCTGGCAGCTGGGGCTGGGCAGAGGCCTTTCTCCTGCTTCTTGAGGGACACTCATTTCCTGAGCACATGTTCAAATCAGCAGCACTGAGAGCATTGCTCTAAAACATCATCTTACCTGATCTTAACCACATTTCATCATTCCTGAGCTAATGATCATTTCTCTTCTGGCAACTAAGTACATGTTCTTCCTTAATCCAGCACTCCTCTGGGATTCTGGCTTGGTTACCAGTGGTTGATGACTTTCAGATTTGCTCTTATCCATCTAACTGCTCTCTCTTAGTAAATGTGTCTGATGCCTTGCTCCTAAAGATGTGACAGTAACTTGTAACCTTCTTCAGTAAATATGTGTAACATTAATTATCATTTAACAGCAGAGTGGTCCCTCTAGGAGAGCTCGTTCTTCAACTGTCACAGGTGGAGAGGAGCCAACGGTAATAAAACCCTTTATCAAGCACTATCGCTAAATAAAAGGGGGGGACATTTAGGTCTTGTACAATGAGGAACTTCCCCCCCCCCCCCCCCNCAAAATTTCTCAAAACACTGCAATTGCATTCAAATACTGGCATGGTTTAGGGACATGGATGTGACATTGAATTATGACGAAGCTGTGCACTAAGGAAATGCCATTGGCTCCTGAAAAATGAAAGCTACAACAGCTAATTCTTTCAAAAAGAATACTGGAAGCAGCAGGGATTAGAGACATCAAATCATTGTACATGTAGCTGTGTTTGCATCTTGCATCTGTCTTCCCTCTCCATTAGACTAATTAATTTTAATTCTTAAAGTTGGTCTTAATTTGAGAGCCATGGGGGTACTGTGATATACCACAGAGCTCTTAATGGTCTTACTGAATGCCAGTTTCATTTTCCAGCGGTTCCTCAGCAGTCCAAGACTGCAGTTTGATCATCCAATAAAATTCTTGATGTGCTTTGCTGAAAGTGTAGTACAAGGAATGGGGGTTTAGTCTATATTGAACTTTGTCCAAAAAATCCCATTCTTTAACCTAATTAACTGTCAGTCTGAAGTGAGTTATTTCATGGAAATCATTTACAGTAACTATCGTAAGTGGCTCTTATGAATTTATGCCCTCCTAGAAAATTTGTTTCAGAGAAAGAAATTTAACTTATACTTGGTAGGTTTGCTGTTTACATCTGGGAAATAAATAAATCTTACTTTGGGTGTTGATGCATCATTCTGTAATACTGTCTACATTCACTGGTTTTTTTCAGTTTTAGAACCAGAGGAGCACATTTGCAAATAGTAAAGTCTAAATAAAATGCCCGACTCATTAGTGGTTAGTTAATTGTGCTAGATGAACCTGCAGTGCAGTGGTACTTTCTTGGCAGAGCATCTTGTCTTGGTTAGACTTTTTAGAGCAAAATATTAATATTTTCCTGCAAATAACTGAGTTCAAACATCAGTGACTCATCATTAGTGCAGCTGTACCAAGATGTTTTACCTCACCATGCTGCAGTCGCTAATCTCCCCTTGTCTTCGTTCAGCATTTACACCCAGAGTTTCAGATCCGTGGAGGAATTGGGACTTACACAGGATTCATGGTCTAAATCCTTTGTCTTCAAAGGCTCCATTCTCTTGGGTCTTTGGGCACCTGAAGCTTGCAGATGAACAACCTGTCAGCAGCAAAAGTCTCTGTTCACCTTGGTTTTGCCTTTAGAATCCCTACAAACCCACTCCTTGGAGCGGGACCCACAGGCTCAGGGCGCAGAAGCAGTGTCCTTCTCCCAGTGTCTGAGTTGTAACTGAGACACTGTGGAGTGTTTGCAAGCCCTTACTGTGGCCTTCCTGACCCCTGACTGATGGATTGGCAACCACTGGCACAGCCTGGGCAGGGTGTTCTCCTCATTCCTGCCCGCTCTGTGAACCAACACAGGGAAAATAGCCCTTGGCTTTTCAGGAGACAAAGAAATGAGTCTGAGACTCTGTACTTGGATTCTTCATCTGTTTCCCTCTGTTTCCTATTGCCTGTTGGGAGTACGTCAGCTTTCTGACCCATCCAGTATCTTTTCTCCTTTACTTTCTTGATTATCCCTGCAGTTCTCCAGTTCCTTGTGTCAGCTGTGCTCTGCTCTTAAATGGCACCTGCACTGCCTTCAGCAGGAGCTCTGGGAAAGGTCTCACAGAAGATGAAGCAAGAACAAGAATTAAGTTCATTATCTTGCTGGAGCAAGGAGCATAGAGGGTAGGAAAAGAATGTGTTCCGGATTTCAGCAGGAGCCTCCAGAGGCCTTTACTGTTTCATGGCAAAACCCCAGAGCTTGTAGTGCATCGGCCTCTGAATTATGCAGGTCCTTCATCCCACTTGGTTCCAGTTCCTGGCTTGTGTGTATGAACCTGTGCTTGGGTATTTTGCAGACAGGAAGAGCACAAGAGAACGTCAGCCACACGCAGGGACACAGTTCCTGTGGGCAACAGGACGTGACTCCTCCGTTACCTGTTTGCTTCTCTTAGAACAGGGTCTTACTTGTGGAGCTTTTAGTAGAAGTTCTTGTCATGCTGAAGTTGAGGCACCAGTTTGGGGTTATCTCGTGTCGTTGGGACAGGGAGCCCTGAGTGCAGCATTTGTGACAGAGCAAAATGGTTAAAATTAACTTTCTAAACCCACAGTAGTTTCTGGCAAGTGATTCAAGACACCCTGGGGTAAAGAAGAGAACAGGACCTGGGAGATCTTGGTTTTTTAACTCTTACCTATCCGTCCTGATAAAAGGAACAAACCCCAGCGTTTTAAGGAAAACTCACTAAAACACAGAGTTCCTTTTTGTCATTATGTGTAACAAAATAGAATGTTTGAGGGCATATAAGCTTGTCTGTTTGCTGGATCTTTGTCAAACTGACCCAAAAGATCTCTTGGGAGAAAAAAATAATTGATTCAAAGGCACATGACAAAGAGCTTGAATTAAATTAAATCAGAAACTGGATTTTTCCATATGGTTGTTGTGATTAAGAAGGGTCTAAGTTAACAAGTTGCTTTTTTTTACAAACAACAGATGTTGAAATGTTTTTTAGCTATTATAAAATAAGAATTGAGTGATTTCTTGCCTGAGCAGCCTTCTGTGGCCTATGTGCACACCACGCCTGGCTTACCTTCGGGGTGGGAGGAGCGCAAGGACGCCAAGGGCCGGACCTACTACGTCAACCACAACAACCGGACCACGACGTGGACACGGCCCATCATGCAGGTACCCTACGGCGTGCAGGGAGCAAACAGCTTGGCTGAGGGTCATTTTAGTTGAAGCAGCTTCCAGAAATCTGAAATTTAAAGGAAAAATCCTAAACATTGTCATGACAATACAGATAAATCACAAAAAAGCTGCAACAATTTGGGATGGTTTTGGTTATTTCTTTTAGCTATGTCAAGGCCCAGGTTAAGCTGATTGCTGCAAGGGAAGGAATTTCCAGAGGTTCAGAAGAACTCTTAAAAGGAGGCAAATGTGTTCTTAGGATTGAATTTGAAAGTTGGCTCGAGCCATTAGTAGAACCATACGTTCTTGGCCCTTCCAATAGAATTACATTAAATACTTGGCCTTTAAGGAAATACGTTTAAGAAGAATAGTAGTGATGATAACAATGACATCAGTTTTAACATGTCCTACGTGCGGGCGGTGTTTGTGACGTTTGTGACCTGGCTTTGCTCTGGCGCAGCTCGCCGAGGACGGGATGGTGGGGCCGAGCGCGAGCAGCAGCAACCACCTGAGCGAGCCGCAGATCCGGCGGCCCCGCAGCCTCAGCTCCCCCACGGTCACCCTGTCAGCACCGCTCGAGGTGAGCCCCTCCTGCCTGCTCCCAACAGCCACTCCTCAATCCTCATCCTTCAAACGGGGCTTGCATTTCTTTTAAGTCTCTTTCAAAGTAATTCCAAATGCTGTGATGTTCATCATGACGTGGCTACAGAACAGCTGAAGTGGCTCCTTACATAATCAAAGCCTGTGTGTTTGACTTCTGGCGGTGTGATTCAAACTCTTGTCTCAGCTACTCATGGCTGTGCTAAAGAGAGCCAGTTCTTTAGATTTCCTCTTCACACCTAAGAGTTTGAAGAGCTGTGGCTCACACAGCCTTGCACGTAAAGGCTTTCTTGTAAATGAGATACATTGCCCCTGAAGCACAAAACACCGCTTTTGTCTTTTCCTTGGTAAAAGGAAATGTGGACACATCCAGGGCAGGTGCAGGGGAAGGTACAATCAGGTGTAAATACCGGGGACACTGTCATTGCAGAGGAAGGCACACAACACCGTGTCCTTCACAGCAAAAGGCTGGGTGTGTTAGAAGGCACAGATAGAGCTAATTAAGTTCTAGTAAATCAGTCCCAGCATTTAATTCTAGTATTAATTACATCTGGAATGAAAAGCTATTTGCTGTGAAGCCGACTTGGATTGGTTTTGCAGCCCCGAGTGCCACGTGAGCAATGGTGCTGTTTCCTGCTCCGCAGGGCATGAAGGACTCTCCGGTGCGCAGGGCGGTGAAGGACACCCTCTCCAACCCTCAGTCCCCACAGCCATCCCCCTACAACTCCCCCAAGCCCCAGCATAAGGGGGCCCAGAGCTTCCTGCCCCCGGGCTGGGAGATGCGCATCGCCCCGAATGGCCGCCCCTTCTTCATCGACCACAACACCAAGACCACCACCTGGGTAAGGGCGCTCCAGCCGAGGCACTGAGGGCCGTGGTCCCACCTCTGTGTTCCTGCCTGCATGCCCCCATTTCGGCGTGGCACTTGTCTCTGTGTTTTTAAGAGCCAAAAATGTGCATGTGGATCTAAAAGTCCTTGTGGAGTGCAGGCATCCTGAGAACGGGGGTGTGGTTTTTGAAGCATATGCCTGGACATAGCACACTTAATGGAGTCAGGTCTCACATGACCCTAACTCACTCAGCACTGGAAAATTCATTGCCCTATAGGAATCCTAATAAGGCATGTTTTGTTTCATTTTCCCAAAATAAAAGAATAACTGTAACGTAGGAAGATTTCCAGATAAGTCTGTACTTGACTTAGTTTGTAGATCTGCCTTGATCTGTTGGATTTACAGTTGCATACCTGTGTTGCAGGAGGATCCACGGCTGAAGTTTCCGGTGCATTTAAGATCCAAAGCATCGCTGAACCCCAATGACTTGGGCCCTCTTCCTGTAAGTGATGCTGTGCCTGTGTCCTAACCTACACCTGCTGTCCCAGGGCTCTGCTCTGTTCCCGGGCACAGGCTGCTGCAGCCCTTCTCTGGAGGCTCTGGAGCCCTGCTGTGAGCTGGGGCTCGATCGGGCTCTAACTCATGGCCTTTGTCTGTGCTACTGAAGTGCTGAGCTTTGCACACACTTACCTGGGCTGTGTCTCTGACTGTGCTTTTGGATAATCATTTACTGCTTAAGAAAAACAGAGCAGATTGTGCCAAGCAAGCTCTATCAGTGCACCAGCATATTCTAGCATTTAGAAATCTGAATAAATTCTGATTTTTCAATGAAACCTCCATATTTTGCAGAGCAAATAATCAATTTAATGTCAGAAGTTTTGTCATACTTGTAATCAAAGAATAATGGCGATTTACAGACATGTCAAATGCAGAGCTTTGTTTTGTTTTTAAAATACTCCCAGACCTTAAAGGCAGAGAAAGCCGACACGTTCCTGGTCACAGCAGCAGGCTTTAGGAAACAGCTGTGCTTTTGCAGTTGTCCAGGTACATGGGGTGTGTGTCAACCTTGGAGGCACTGAAGGGCCAATTACAATTTGTTCTGTTAACTGCAAGGGGTAAAACATGCAGTGAAACCAGGGTAGCCTGACTTGTCACTGGCAACAGATCATTAGTAACAGGTTTCATCTCAGTTAAACCCCCTGGTTTGGAGTGAGGTTGGGATAACTACAGAATTCAACACGAGTTTCTCCAGCAAGATTGAAGTGAAATGATTTCTGCTCTGTATTTTCTGGCAGCCTAGGCTGGCCAGCATTGCCTGTCCCTACAGCCTGCCATCCGCTCTCCTTTCTGCACTGCAGGCGCTTGGGACATGAGAAAAAGGAACGGATAAAAAGGGAAGCACTGAGGACTAGGTTAGGACATTCTTGTCCCACTGTACAGGGAGCCTGGGTTACACATTTACAGTAAATAACCCACATGGCTTTCAGAAGTAGGAGCAGAAACTTTCAAACTAAGCCACGATGGACCATCCGTTCTCTGTGATTGTTTGCTCACAGCAGGAAATAGGTGGGAATCCTGAGGCGAGAGGTTTCCACTTCCAAGCTTTAAAAAATATTCCCTGCACGGGATGCAGTCACCTATATAAGATCTAGGTCTGAGTCTGCCTGGATTTCTGGCCTTGCCATTATGCATCTGGTTACTTGGGGTTTCCTACCTCATAAGCATCTTTGAGACAAGTCCAGTAGGTGTGGGCAATGCACTGCTTCAGACTCTGTGAGACTGGTACTATTTCACTTACTCTCTCTTTTGTTTGTTTTTATTTCCCATTTCCAGCCTGGCTGGGAGGAAAGAATACACCTGGATGGAAGAACATTTTATATAGACCATAGTAAGTAAGCACTCAGGTACTAGAGCAAATAGACAAAGGGAGGTACTAAGTATTGAAGTGAAAGCTTTGTGATTTTACTCTTCATTTAGGAAGCCAGGTGTTGATATGTGGAGACATTGATACCAGAGACTTAGTGCCCTCCTACGGTACTGTACATTCACTGGAAGCTTGCTTTAATTGGCTCATCAAGCTTTGTCCCTCTCTGACTTGTGAAGCATTAACATTTCCTCTCTGTGGTTTCTTTTGTTCTTGTTGATATTTTGGATTTGTTGTTGTTGTTGTTGATGATCCCATGGCTTACTTGCACTTAATAAATTAAAATATACACTAGGAATAGAAAATAAGATGAGAAAAGATCCTGTAGCCACAGCTCCACATATAGGCAGTGGAGCAATTAGCACTGAGAAGTACTTTCCTCTGCTTTCAGGTCTGTGGCAGTGCTGATTCTGATCTTATTTCCTATTTAGAGCATGTGAAACTGCACCAGCCCATTAATATTCTCCAGTTCTGTTAGTGGAGTTCTAGTGTAAGTGATGTTTCATTGTAGATTTGTCTTCCTAGAGCATCTCAGAACTGCTGTGTGAGTTTTGTTGGTGTTTGGAAACAAAGCAGCCCACAAAGGCTGGGCGGGGTCTTCTTACTTTTTTTTGGTTGGTTTTTTTCAAGATTTTAAGTCTTATTTAAAATGAGACATTTCTTCACAGCCATAGCTAACATGGCCATCACAACCATCAGAGGAGGGTGCACAGAGAGTTAAAACCTAAACTTACGCATGTTTGACAGAATTAGGTTTGTCCCTCAGTATCACTGACTCCCAGGCTTGTCCACAGAGATAACAGTATTAAGTCATTATTAAAAGACTGCCTCTAAAGTAATACCAATTTTGAAATGGTGTAAGTACTTTTAACTAAACATTAGAAATAATACTCATCAAGCACCCGATGAACCTCTTCCAAACTTCAGTACAGTTTTATCCTTTATCCCTTCTGTAATTGTTTTTCCCAACAGAGATCTGGAAATGTAACTATGGCCAATGATTCTAAACTGCTGCCACTAAGGAGTCACAGGATAAAACTGTCCCATTTAAAATGCCTGTGTAGCTGCTGAGCCTCCCAACCTCTCTTAAAAAGCTTTAATTTTTCAGTCTCCTAAAGCTATTTGACCATGTGTTAGTCCCTAAAATGGAATGTTAAAGTCGTACATTAATTAGAATTCCTCAAAGAATTTGTAACTGTTAGGAAGCAAAATTTATTTGCATCTGAATTTTCCCTCTAGTCTCTTTTGATCTGAGTGGATTTAGCTTCTTATATAGCAGTTTCCACAAAAGTTTAGGGAAGCTTTTGGTAATGCTGCCTGTTTCCAGCAAACGTCCCTTTGGTCCCAGCCTGGTGCCCGAGTGCTGCTGTGGTGGGTGGGCTGGGGGGCCTGGAGGGCAGGGGGCTCCTGAACAGTGCCACTGCCAGGACACAAAACCAGCAGGACAAGTCTGACAGAGTCAGCTGCTGGTCATGTCCTGCTTCCCTGCTACGTTTTGTAACTCTGCTGCATAATTCTCCAGTGCTGTTTGTCCTATTTTTGAAATGTTTTTCTCATCCTTGGGAGAAACTGCAAGAGTCTCCTGCAGCCAGCACAGCCCCTCTGCTGTTACACAGGGACCAGAAAAACTGAGTACTGGTGCAGCGCACAGGGGTACCAGAGGCTGTGTGTGACAGTGAACCCCCTTCCCTGGCTCTCTGGGCCCTCAGCTGCCCCAGTCGCCTTACCTTCCATGGAGACACTGGTGTTCCCTGCAGCACGCACACGCTGCTGCTGTTCCTGGGAGCCTCCCAGGCACCTACTGTCTACCTGTTGGAAGGGATCAGGAGGGAAAACAACCATTCTGCAACCATTTTCTGAACAGTTACCAGTAATTCACAGACAAGGAGGATGGATACATTGAATGGGTTCCCCTCAAAGTCTGTCCACATCCACCAGCACGTGGTGATATTCACAATATGCATCAGTGATTTAGACAAGGAATTAGGGGGAGGCACTCCTTAGTTCAGCAGGAAGCAGCAGGGCAGGAGAGGGGCTCACTGGAATGGGATGGGAAGTCAGAGTGAGTCTGGCAAATGGCCACTGCAGTGTGCAGGAAGAGGCTGTGTAAGGAGAATTGCAAAGTGTTACTCAGAATGGGAATAATTAGCAGAATTTTGGTTGAAAAGGGCATGAAAAATACCATCACCTGGTCATGAGTTATCTCACCCTGTGATATATTGACAGGAATGCCTAAGTCCAACCTGGAGTAACTCTTCTGATGCCATCAGCACTGGGAATGTCTGGCTGTGAGAGTTCTATATCTGGCAGGGGGTCCCAAACTTCAGGGAAATAGTGGGCGTCTTGGAAAGGAAGGGAAAAGAGGGAATCCTCAATGGCCTGAGAGCCTGGTTTATGACAGAGAGTTGTATTCGTGGGAAGACTCAAATTTTTGAAATTTTTGAAAATGTTGAGACTTTAAAAAATGTTCTGCAATAGGAATGAGTTCGTTATCCATGTCCACTTGGGGTAAGACAGAGACCCTGAGCTACAGTTCCAGGTGGAGTGGTTCATGCCGAACCCTTGTAGCCCTGGAACACCATTTTTAATATGAAGTCCCTGTAAGACTCTGAAAAGAAACTTAGACTGAGATTTGTTGGTGGCGTTGCACACTCTGAAGTACAGAGAGCAAAGAACTGACACACTGTCAGTCATTTCCAGTTGTGTTACCTCTGATTTCACAGAAAACTGGCACTGTGATTTGTGCCTGTTGGTCTCAAGAAGGTGACCAGAGAACTTTGTAGAAGGGAATTCCAGTGAAGGGGTTGAAGATGGAAAGGGCTGGGCTGGGTGTCCCACCTTGATGGCAGTTGTGCTCCGTGTATCTCTGGGGTCTCTGGAGCTCAGGCTGGCAGCCCTCCAGCATTGCCATAAGTGATAAATAGCCTTAATGTGTGAAGGGAAAGAAAATAGTATTTTACCATTAAATTAACTAATAGATCAAATGTCTTGAAATGTGCTTGCAATCCTTTAGAATTTTCTCCAGTTAACATTTGCTGAACGACCTCTTTCAGATCCCGTTCTCTCTTAAACCAGCTTGGGATGCTCAAAATTTACAGGGCTTTTCCAGTTCAAGAAACATGGAAAATGCAATCTTGACTCCTGATATCCAGTTCCTAACCCAGAGCAGTGTCTGTAACAAACAGAGGGAGGGCAGGCCATGGCACCTCGCCATTGCAGATGGCACCCTGGGATGGGGTTTGGAGCATTGTCTTATTGTTGCAACACCATTGTTTTGTTGTGATTCCGTCGTCTTCAGAATCTTGGGAGGAGCAGCTGTCTGGAGGCAGGGAAGGGGAGTCCCACCATGGTCCTGTAGAACCCTTCCTGTCATCCTCCTGGTGCTCTTCAAAGCTGTAGATGGAAAGAACTGGGCTATGTTGTGCCACTGCCAGCATCTCCGTTGGTCATAACTGGGTGATCTCTTGCACCAAAGCAGGGCAGTTCTGCCTTCCTTTACCTTCTCATTAAATTAGAGTCTAGGACAAATGTTATTCCCTCCAAATTTGAAAGTATGATACTTTAGCTGTCTATGGAAAATTTCCGAACAGTAACTTATGGTGTCATTGCCAAAAGTTTTGGGTTCCTTTACCTGTCAGGCCGTTACCTCCAATCCCAGCCCATGTTCAAATGAACATGTTCACTCACTCCTGCAGACGTTGCCATCAAAGCAGTGCAAATTCCCTGGGTTCTGGGGCAGTTCTGTGTTTTTGAGTGAATGTTTTCAACTAAACAGTGTGTTGGGGCTGGGGAGGGTGAGGGGACACAAGCCTTTGCTAACCCTGACAGAGCTGTGCAGTGCTAGGGACAAAAAACCAACAGAAATTCACAGTGTGGTACCAGAGAAGACATGGGATCATTTCCTTTGTTATTTGCAGATAATAAAATTACCCAGTGGGAAGACCCCAGGCTGCAGAACCCAGCCATCACAGGCCCAGTAAGTACTGCTGTGGGATTTTCCATTAAATGTCCTGACTTGGCTACAGCTGGAGCCGCAGCAGGCCCTGCCTGCTCCCCAGATCAGGGATGGGCAGCCTGGGAAGCAGAAGCTCTGCTGGTCCACATCCTAAGTCAGAAGAAGCTGGGAATGTCACACCAGGTTCTGGGCAGCCTCCCAGATTGTTAAGGGTTTGGGGATGCCTATGGAGAAGTGCTCCTATTTACCCATTTCCTGGGTCATTACTAACAGTAGGATTTTACTGAGCTGACACATTGTTCTATTCATTTTGGGATCTCTGGACAATAAAAAGCTGTTGACACTTGGGAGGAGAGAGGTGGGCCTATGTGGATTCAAAGTGTGAAAAAAAAAAAGACAAAAAGTGAGTCTGTCAGTTTAAGAGACATAAAACTTCCTGCAGGTAAACAGAGATTTCAGAATATCAGCCTTAGAAAAAAATAAACACAACATTTTACTTTAGTATCAAATTTAAAAAACATCAAAGAGTGATTCTTTGATTTTTAATGCTGGTTTTATGCTGAGTTATGCCAGTTTATGCCATTTTACGGTATTCTGAGTGATCAGACTTCCAATCCCAAGATGTTTCCTGGTGCCAAGAATATCTTTTTATTCTGGGTAAATCCTCGTGACCTTTAAGAGTTTCAGGACACAGCAGATGAGCCTGCTGCGCAGTGTAATTCCAATTGCTTATTAATAATATCAGTAGTAGTCACTTGTTTGATCATAGTTGCTTTTGGAGGGCTTTACCCATATATCAGGCATTTTCAGCTGGAGATCCTCACACACAGAACTGTGAAAATTGTGAATAGGTCTCTCCCCGGAAATGCTGAGCATAAATGGGAGAGACTATTTGAGAAAGTTTGAAGGAAATGAGATGATCATGGTCCCCTTGAGTGACTGACAGTCGTTTGTTTGTTGTTTTTTAAGGGAAAGCAGGAGCTAATCCATTTCACAGAAGCACTAAGGATTCATCTGAATGCTTTCAGTAATAATGTTTCTGGTGCCATGACAAACAGAATTATTTCAATTGTATTTCATGTTGTGTTTAAATAAAGGAAACACGTAGAAAGATTATTTAATGGCTGTAGTAAAGTCATATTATCATCAGAGTAAAATTAGGTCATTTTGTGGGATTTTTAAATCTCTCCTGGCTGCTGTCCCTCATGGGTGGGTTTAGGGGAGCCCATGGCACAATGTGTGGGTAGCAGAGCTGTACATTCCTTTTAAATGCTGTGGAGTATCAAACTGCTGAGTAGCTGGAATGACATGTCCCCCCGCTGCTCCCAACAGGCAGTGCCATACTCCAGGGAGTTCAAGCAGAAATACGACTATTTCCGCAAGAAGTTAAAGAAACCTGTGAGTAGAACCAGCACGGGGGGGCTGCAGGACACACCTGTCAGGTTACTCCATTGTGCTGCTCCTGAAGGGCTCAAGTAGGAGCCAAAACCACAAAGCAAAGTTTGAATTTGATGGATTTCTCAACAAAAAGCTTTTCTAAGTCTTTAAGACTCACATTTTTCTAGATGAATGCAAATGCCCTTAAAGTAGAGCACAGTCAATCTTTCTCCCTTTTTATTTACTTGTTCGTTACTTTTCTTTTTGTTTTCATCAAATATTTACTGTAGAAGTCTGCAGCGCTGTTCTGGAAGTGGCCCAGTTCCCCCCATGCTCTCAGCCTGTGGACTGAGAGCACTGGGAAATAAAAACATGGGGAACTGGAATACCAGGTGTCTGATCTGTCACTGAGCTGTTACCAGTCAGTAATATACCCAAAGACTTATTCTTGAGACTAACAAGGATAATCTAATCTTCTTTGGCACAGGCTGACATACCAAACAGATTTGAGATGAAATTACACAGAAATAACATTTTTGAGGAGTCCTACAGAAGAATCATGTCCGTGAAGAGACCTGATGTACTAAAAGCCAGGCTCTGGATTGAATTTGAGTCAGAAAAAGGACTTGACTATGGAGGTGTGGCCAGAGAGTGGTTTTTTCTCTTGTCCAAGGAGATGTTTAACCCTTACTATGGTCTCTTTGAATACTCAGCAACGTAAGTGTCCATTAAATATTTCTATTCTCAAGGGATATATGTTACATTTCACATAAGAGGCAAAGTTGCTCTGGGCAGAGGTAGCTCCTCCTTCCCAGGGTGCCCTGGGCAGCCCCAGTGCCCTGTTCCTGCTGCCCTTCAGAGAGCCTTTGGAATTGTCCTTAAGAGCCCAGAAAACATTTCCATTGCTCAGACAATATCCAGGGCAGCAAAACTGCAGTTTTTGAGGCCAGTAATGGTGAAGGGACCAATGTCACAGAAAAGCCTCTTTCCTCTGCTGCCCAGAGTTCCAGCGCTGCTGTAGAGTGAGCTCGAACGCAGCTGCTCGTTCATGCTGCAGGAGTTCCCCAGCAGTGGCCTCCCACAATTTTAAACTGGGGGCTGCCCAGCTTTAAAATCTTGGAGCAATCCATTAGTGCAAGGGAGAGAGGGCGTCTCTTGCTCACAGTGGGTTTGGTTTGCTGCTGTGTCAGCCCTCAGTGGCTCCATGGTGGGAGCATCAGGCTCATCCCCTCTGGGGAGTGTGGGACAGACTGGAAAGGACTTGGACACAGCCCCATGACACTGTTGAAGGGAAATGCCCCTAAGCACAAGGTACTTATTAACATATCTGAGTATCTGCTTATTTAAAGACTTGGTTCTTTAGCTATTTTTTTTCTTTCCCCCAAAAAGGGACAACTACACACTTCAGATTAATCCTAATTCAGGTCTCTGTAATGAAGACCATCTGTCGTACTTCACGTTCATTGGCCGGGTGGCCGGCCTGGCTGTGTACCACGGGAAGCTGCTGGACGGTGAGTCCTGCTCCTGCCCTGCTGCTGCCACTGGGCTTTGGGGAAGGAAATGCACCTGCTTTAGAGCCCCAGGTTCTGGGGACCGTCTGGGACTGGACCTGTTGGGAATTGAATAGTGATTCATAAAATGGGATAGAGTGCCCTGAGCTCAATTCCCCAGCTTTTGGCTCTCTCTCTGCCATTAATGTTAGGGTGGTCAGTGGAGTATGGTAGTTAGTGGATAATTGTTGAAAGTGAAAAATTGGACTTTCTGTGCCTGAATGAACCTGAGCTGCTGTGATGCTGTTGCAGTTGCAGGGCTGTTACAGTCAGGAGGTAACAGGAAATGCCAGGGGTGGTGCCCTCGAGCCTTTATGGAATGTGCAGCTGCAGAGCAGGGCAGGTAACGCTCTCCTCTCTCTCACAGGCTTCTTCATCAGACCTTTCTACAAGATGATGCTGGGGAAGCCCATAACTCTCAAAGACATGGAGTCAGTGGTAAGACCCCATTTAACCCGTGCCAGTGCTCACAGGCCCTTGGGTTTCTAGAACTCTGCACTAATTGCCCCTTTTCAAACTGCCTAATTGTGATCTGCCCTAGGATAGTGAATACTACAACTCTCTGAAGTGGATCCTGGAAAATGACCCTACGGAGCTGGATCTCATGTTTTGCATAGATGAGGAAAACTTTGGACAGGTATGTAAAGGTTATTTACACTTTAGGACTGGTTATTGCCAACAAGTACCTCAGTACTGAGCAGAGTCTCGTGGTGGTGAATGTCAGTCATCAGCCTTCACCTCACTGTGTTCCCAACTGGGACTGGGGGTGCCACATTCCTGCCAGGGAGCCTTGACATCTCTGGGACAAGCTGGATGTGCAGCTGAGTAAAATACTTGCAATGATGAGGAATAAAGGTGTCCCACAGTCCAGCTGGGACACGGTGGGAGCCCAGGGACTGTTTGGGTTTCTGAGGTTGCAGGGAGGTGCTCTGCAGTGCCTGTCACAGAGGCAGCTGGTACACCAGGGGCAAGCTGCCGGGTTTAAAAGGGTCACAGTCTGTGGGTATCTTTCTCCATTACAAATGAAAATGTTGTAGACATTAAATTACATTAATTTGCTTAGAGGGTTTTATGACCTTTTTTAGCATCTTCCCTTTGTTTACTTCTGAGATTTGTTTACTAGATCCTGGCTCCAGGTACAACTGGACCTGGGGACTACAGGGCCTTTTATAAAACCTGACTCCAGCATTTCAAACCATGCACTCAACGTCCTGTCGAAAACATTCTGATCCACTTTCCAGTGCTTACTGCCTTTTTCCTGAAGCAACATAAGTTTATGGATTACATGGAGAACTAGGGAGAATATTGAAGCCACAGGATGGAGAGGTTTTGTAATACACTGGTTGGGTTTTGGGCAATTTCAATATGTGGTTTAGCCTATTTTATTATAAATAATAACTATGATAATTTTGTATATATAAAGTACATATTTCATGGTTATATTTCATATCAATATATAATTTATCATTATAAATGATAATTATAATAAAATTATTAGTAAATAGCCAGCCTCTCTGCCCATTTTCCCTTCAGTGCAACTTTGTTCAAAAGTGTAAATCAATTTACTAATGATTTCCTGATACTGCGTGCAAAACACTGCTCAGGGAGAGTGGGTTCTGGGAGAAAGATGTCCTCAGATAACAGGTTTTTTGGTCTTCTGAAATACAGACATATCAAGTGGACCTGAAGCCCAATGGGTCTGAAATCATGGTAACGAATGAAAACAAGCGGGAATACATTGAGTAAGTATCATTATGGAATATGCCTGGGAGTAAGGAAGAGCAGTTGTACTTACAATTGACCCTGCTGCAGTTCCTGTAGTTTGTACTGCACAAGAGCATCAGGGATCGTCGGGAAAAAAAATCTTACTGTTGACATTGGTTATATCCAGTCAGATATAAGAACAAAGAGTAAATTAAATGACGTGCTTGGTTTTCCTGAAATTCCCCCTCATGGAAACGTCCTTCTCCAACATCTGGCTCAAGTTCAGATGAGCCAGAAGGTGCTCTCCAGCCTGGCCCTCATCCCATTGTCCTCCTCTGCCAGTCACAGACCAGAGCCGGGATTCCAGTGCCAGTGTTCCTACCAAAAATTGGCCAAATCTGAAATTAGGCTTAATTTTCAGCTTTCTCAGTTTTTCTGCCTACCAGGATGCAAAATGTATAATTCAATTATACCTGCTGGCATTTTTAATCAGAGCCTTTTCCAAGGTGAAAGGCATTAAAATTGCTACATTCGTGCAAATTGGGAATTCATTTCCAATGCCTGGACCTGGACCAATTCCATGCCTGGAATTGATTTTTTATGCCTGCACCTGTGAGGTGTTTGTGCTGTTGGTGGCTGGTACTGAAAGCAAGGTGTCCCTTTGATGCTGCAGTTTATTTCTTTCTTTATAGGCGAGGTGCTGTGTCCTGACAGCTCTCCTCAGAGCTTGTAGACTTCGCTGGGAATTGTTAATTACTCAGTGTTCTGGAAGAATAAAATGTCTGCTCACATAGGTACCTACAGCAGTGAAAATATTCTCACTGTGATTTGGTCATAGTCACTGGGTTTTTGGTTCCAAAATTCCATCAGTCACCAGCCAATAAATTGGAACAACTAGCAACAGCTGCTCAGTTTCCTGAACTTGCTGAAGTTGCAAATGACAAACTGAAAGCATGGGGGTTGCTGAAACCTCTGAACACTTGGCTGAGACCTGCTAATGAGTTTCTGATTTGTTTTTGATTCTTGTGATTCTGTTTTGTTTCTCTCTGCAGCCTGGTCATCCAGTGGCGGTTTGTCAACAGAGTGCAGAAACAAATGAATGCCTTTCTGGAGGTGAGGCTCTTCAGCTCCTTTCTTTCACAAAAACAAGGATTTTTTTCTAACGCAGATTTCTTACCCAGTGGTGTCTGTGTGAAGGGAGCGGGGTGCTTGGCAGAGAATGCAAATGGAACACTTATTTTTTATGGTTTTACAGTTTTATCTTGTGTAAGAATATATCATCTTTCCCTTATGAGAATAAGGTCATTCTCTTTCAAGTTTAATTATTTGAGCTTGAAGTAAATTGGTCATTGATGTTTTTAATTAGGATTTATGTGGGATGAGAGTTTTAACTTTGCTGTTCTTCTTTTTAGGGATTCACAGAACTGCTTCCTATTGATCTGATTAAAATTTTTGATGAAAATGAACTGGAGGTGAGTCAATTTGGTGCCCCGAGCTGACAGTTCTCTGACAGATGTGCCATGTTCTGGGTTCTTCAGTCAAGCTGCCTTGCTGAGAGTTGGAAATTAGATGTTTCTCCCTAATTAATAAATCTATTCATGACATGCAAAGAACTGCACTTACTCAGGGAGGTGGTTGGGGGTGTGCCTGTGAAAGCTCCGGCTCTTCCCTGTGTGTTGCATAAATGACTGAAGGTCAGAGCCCTGAGGGGCAGTGACACCTTGTTACCCTGAGAGTGCAGGGAAACACCCCCTCATTAACATCCTGCCATACTGCTTCCCTGCAGTTACTGATGTGTGGCCTTGGTGACGTCGATGTCAATGACTGGAGACAACACACCATCTACAAAAATGGTTACTGCCCAAATCATCCTGTTATCCAGTGGTTCTGGAAGGTAAGACTGGGCACCACCTCTGAGTGGTCCTGTAAGTGAAAGTTACTGCCCTGTTTTGTAATAATTTTTCTTCATGAAAACTGCTAAGAATGGGGGGGGGTTGTGCTGGGAGGCAGGACTTGCTCCCACCTCACTCAGGTGAGGGCAGGTGTAGCTCCTGCCAGAGCAGCCCACAAATGGGACCTGGAGCAGAGAGAATCCATTGTGTCCTGAGGGTTGGCTCGCACAGAAAGTGATTCATGCTGTCTTTGGGCTGCTCTTCAGCCCTGCCCATCCAGGCCAGGGCAGGAGGATGAGGCTGATGGTGTCCATTTGCCAACAGGCTGTTCTGCTGATGGATGCTGAGAAACGGATCCGGCTCCTGCAGTTTGTGACCGGGACGTCACGTGTGCCTATGAACGGATTTGCTGAACTTTATGGTGAGCTGCTTGTGGCACAATGGGAAATCCAGCCAACCTCTGACCCCCACATAGCACTGAGTTTTAAATGCTGATGTCTGAGCTCACTTCCTTGGCGTTACACAAGCTCTGAAACCAACTCACCGGGCTTGGAAAGAAAGAACCACATTCCTGTTGCTTTAATGTACCCGTAACAGGTGAAAAATGCAGCCCACAATTGATGCCAACATTTCGTGTTACAAATAATGTTTAGGCAGTCTCTCTAGTGTCCAGCAATTTCTGTTTCATATGGTTTTCATTTTCACACAGGTTCAAATGGTCCTCAGCTGTTTACAATAGAGCAGTGGGGAAGTCCTGATAAGCTGCCCCGAGCTCACACCTGGTAAGTCACCGAAGCATAAATTTCAGAGCTGCTCCTGCCAGAAGGGCCGTGCTGCTGACCATGCTCGGCTCTGCGTCAAACAGCATTTGATCCTGTAGGTCCCCAGTGCCTTCATAAACTGAGAAACTGAAGGATATTATTTTATTTCCCATGTAATGAACTACAGCAAGTCCGACATCTCCAAACAGCCATAGAAAGCCCATAAATCATTGGAGAATTCAAATCAAATGTAAGGTTATAAGATAATTTAACCCTGGTTCATAGATTTTGCAAACACTGAAAGCATTCAGTACAAATCTGTCTTGCTCTGTTTCGTTTCAGGAATGTGGCTTTTTAAAGAAAAATTGTACTGAATTGGAAAACTATTTTGTTGACTGTCAGTACAGACTGGGGATCTTTCTGTGAAACTAATCATTCTATAGAATAATGAGCTTTAATAAAAAAAACAAACCTGAAAACAAAAGCACAAACCCCCCCACCAAACACAAACACAACAACACTACCCTGAACACACTCCAAAATCAACCCAATCTCTTTGGGTTCCAATTCTCTGCTAGCTTTTACCTTTGGAAGACTTTCTCTTGGATGTTTTCTTTTTTTCCCCCAGAGAGCAAAGGGTCTGTCCTCTAATCCAGAATATCTTTGCTGAGCCTCAAGAAATCAGTCTTTTGACAAAGATTGTTTTCCATCATCTAAATACAGTGAGGGGCTTTCTGTTGGCTTTGTTCCTCTCCTAAGTGATTTTTACCAAATTCCTGCTTCCAGTTTTGCAAAGGAAGGCAGCACACAGTTACTGGAGAGCTCACCTTGGGCAGGTGTGAGGTGTGTGGGGAACACTGTGGACCACAAGCTGCATTCCTTATCAAGACCCCAATTATTTAACCTTTTCTAGTCCTTTAAAACTCTTATTTTTCCATGGATTATTAAGTGACTCTTCCCTTGTCCCTTCCAGCTTTAACCGCCTAGACTTACCTCTGTATGAATCTTTCGAGGATCTGCGGGAGAAGCTCCTCATGGCCGTGGAGAATGCCCAAGGGTTTGAAGGGGTGGATTAACTTTGCAGCAGCCGTTCCCTCTCCAAGCACGTTCTGCTGGCTTTGGCACCTGCCTGAGGGACTCCGAGGGACTGTGGCAGAGCAGTTGCCCGGCACTGGGCTCTGGAGCAAACCCTGGCAGCGCGGGGGCCGAGCCCCGAGGCCAGGACTGTCACCTGGGGTGGCCTTGCTGATGTTTCCGCAGCAGCTGAGAACTGATCACATTTCAGCAGGACTTACTCTATTTATGTTGTGCCTCTGTAGGCAAAGCCCTTAATAAATATTTTACACAATTTCTAATGACAATGAATGGAATTAATCATTTTACAGGTATAGTATTACAACTCATGTTTACTTCTTAATTGATTTAGACATTTTCAGATTTTATTTCATTACAATTAAATATCATATACTTGGAAAAATGAGCATTTTTCTGAACTTCATACCAGACTTTTTTTTCAAAGCACGTTGATCCTTGTTTTCCTAAGCCGTTAGAAGAGGAGGAGAAAGCTCTGCTGGAAGCTTTCTCTCCACGGGCTGTCTCTCGAAAGCAACTCTCCTCGTTAAGCACATCACTATTGTTCTGTATCCAGAAGTATGGGCTGGATGTTGCATTTTTGTATAAGTACTAGAAGAATGTCAAGGCACAGCAGAGCCCTGACACAGCATGTCCAGATCTCTGTTCTACCGAAACTGCCTCGTTACTGCCAAGCTGTACATGTGCTACAAAGCATCTGGGCTGGGGTTGGCATTAAGCCTTTTAGGAGAACGTGCTGAACCCTGTCATTCTCTCTGTACAGTGATTCATTTCCATCCTTTCCTCATTCCTGTTTGCAACGGAGGTGTTCTGAATGAAATCTGGCACTCTGGAACACAGCTCTGTTCTGGCTCCTGTTTGTGTTGCACTTGCTAATGAACCTAATTAACACTGGGGTTGTTCATTTCTAACTGCACCAACTCTAAAGGCACTTTCTGTACCACCGGGAAGGCAGACCTGGTTTGAGCATAAACATTAATGGAATTTTACTCCTTCCCACTGCACATGTCCTTCTGGTGCAAGATCTGTCCATGGTGAATTTGGCTGCTGCTGTATAAGAGAAAACCCAACCAGCTCTAGACCTGAGCCTGCAGACATGTTCCTCAGCAATTGTTTCTGTGATTTCTTTTTTACTTACTCACAAAGATTTATTTAATATACACTGCTATCTAATCCATTTTGTTACCTATGACATGTTGCATGCCTAAACTATAATGTCTGAGTTGCGTCTGTTTTGTGGCGGATTAAAGGTGACAGATTTGTGCTTGCCCCAGTGCAGTGACATGGTGACAGCACTGCTGGAGCAGGGCTGGTTCCACTGACCCGCAGCTCTGCCCTGGCCTGTTCCCCAGCATCCAGGCAAGGTGACAGCACTTGCCAAAACAAACTTCCACCTCACTGCCAACAGTTTTTGAGCCCTGCCCTTACCTGTGTGTCCGGCCTGTGTCCAGCCACGCTGCAGAGCCTCGGATACAGGAACACCCAGCTGGGAAGGAGCCTTACTGCCAGTAACATTCAGCAGTTACGGTCCCAGGCGTCTGAGGAAGATTAGGGTAGTACTTGAATGCAGTTCAAGATTCCTTTTCTATTAGATATGCCACCTCACATTCTTGCCTGACCGTTTCCATGTGAGGAGCAAGACCGGCTGGCATCAGAGTAGACAGGGAATGCTGGACTGACTGCTTGGCTCTGGGGAGAGAATAAGTAAATCCAGGTATTCCCACTGACCTGTACACTAAGCACAGCTGCTTCTAATATGGAATGCCTTGAGAGAAGTGTCATACTCCAAAATTTGATTTGTCTTCTCCTGGAGGATTTTTGGTGAAGCCCCATGCCATCCATCAGAACATACGGACACATTCTGTCTGTGAAGCTGCAGTACCACGTCAGGCACAGGGAAAGGCTGGCACCGGCTGAGGCATGTTATGTTTAACAATCCACTGTTCCCTCTGGTGTGCTCTGTCCTTCCCCTCTCCTAAAACAGGTTCACTAATACTTATCTACATCAAAGCCCTCTCAGCCCCCTAGAATTACACAGTGCCATCTGCCCAGAAGCGAAGTTTTTGTTGGTTGGATTCTTTCTTCCTAAAAGAAAATCTAGACTGCTTGGCTTACCAGCTTCCGAGAGCTGCTCCTCAGCCCCACAGCCAAGCCCACAGTCCCCCCAAAAGCGTGACTGGTGATTGCAGCACTGAGGCAAGGCCCACTCTATGAACTACAATTACTGAGGAAATGAGCTGTTCCACAGCTTTATTTTTCCCAAGGAGTTTTTAATTTACAGCAGAAACTGTGCCCTCCCCTTAGACCCCGTCTCCATTATTTTTGGGGTTTGTCCATGAGAATTCTCTGCTGACGCTAGACTAAAAACTCCCCCGGCACTGCTGGGACCGGCGGGACCGCGCCTGGAGCCCCGGCGGGGCCGCAGCCGGAGTAGGAGGGGTAGCGCCGGGCTCAGCTCATCCCTATCCAGGTCCCGGTCCCGTTCCCAGTCCCGGTCCCTCCTCGGTCCTTCGGGCCCGGGGCGGGGGTCGGGGTGGGGCCGGGACTCTAGGGCGGGGTCCCGGAGGGTCTCGGGGGCGGTCCCGGGGTTAC
>VWZW01004531.1:0-66037 GCA_013397115.1 Edolisoma coerulescens
CCTGCCCCATCCCGCGCCCCGCCGGGCGCCAGCCCCCCCCCGGCCCCCCGCATTCCCCATGGCAATTTATTTACTCATCTGGAGGGCACAGCCCCGGCGGTCTCTTGACTCAGCAGTCCGGGGCCGATGGGAGCTGCGGGAGCAAATTCCAGGCAAGAAATAATCTCATGACTTGTCTCGGAAAAGATTGCTCCGCAAAGATCCCCTGACGGTCACGGAGCGCTCCGCGCCGGCCCCTCCGGCACAGCCGGACCAGGCTCCCGATTTCCCAACCTCGGGCAGCCGCGGCGGCCGGCCAAGGATCCCGGCGGGACTCGCCGCAGCTTTCTCCCTTGGAAAAACAGGGATGGATTCGGGGATAGGGGATGGCACGGGGGCCTCGGAGCCGCTGCCAGCCCCCCCCGGGACACGGGGAGTCAGGAGCTGTAGCTGGCCGGGGCAGGGAGCCCCGAGCTTGGGGCTGTGTTGGGTTTTGGGGCGTTCCTCCTTTTCCCCCTCCACTTCCCAGGGAGGGTTTAATCCCTTCCTTCATCCCCAGGCAATTTGGGTTCCTCCATCAGTGTTTTCGCCCAGGCACTGGCATCACCTCCGGCAGGGCTGGCACCGAGGGTGACTTTCGAAGCACATTTATCTTTCTTTTTTTTTTTTCCTCCTGTTGGCTTTTGTTCATCCTCCATTTCTCTCATCCTGGTCTTCTTTCCCCACCTCCTTCCCATCCAGAGGAACTGGAGTTCCATCCCTCTCTGAGGCCTCTTTGGGAGGTCTGGTCCCATGCCCGGTGCCTTCCCGTGGGCGCTGGGAGTGGGGTGGGATTACACCAAGTTGGGAATTAAGGATCTTTGCAAACTTGCATTTTTCTGGGAGGAGAGCCCCGGGGGTGGGCAGGGCTGTTGGACTGACAGCTCCTTCTCAGCTGGGATCAAGGTTTGGGATCACACAGCTCCTGGGGCCATCCCACCTCCCTGGAAGGGAGCTGGTCCAACGCACTTGGAGATGGAGAGGAACCAGCCTTGGATCACTGAGGAGTCACTCCTGGAGCACCAGGAGCTCCCAAGGGAATCTCACACCCCTCCAACCACACATCCAAGTCCCTGCCAAAGCTCCTCCAGCCTCCTTAGGGTTGATGGAGGATTCCTGGAGTTCCTGGCAAGGGCTCCCGGCTCCCGAGTCGCCAAATGCCTCCCTCTCCACCCCCTCCTCTGCTGAGTCTCTCCTAAAGAGCCTCTTGGCCCGAGCAGCCGAATTCAATCAGCCCTTTCACCATCTGCTCCCAGGCACTTCTGCCGGGGAGGGCTCGGGGCCAGGGAGGCTGTAATTCCTTAATAGCTTCCGGATGCTGCGCGGGGTGGATGCGAGGCCTGGGAGTGCCTCAGCCTCTCTCCCCCAGCCCTCGCCGAGGTTTCTGAGCTCGGGCTTCCTCTGGGCAGATCCGAGCACCTCCAGCCGCTCGGATTTATCCCTGCCTGCCCTTCGCTCTCCCCGGCTGAGGCCAGGAGGTGACATAATCCCGTCCTGGACAACACTTGGCTCTGGGAAGGGGATGACTGAGGCTGATGGGGCAGCCCAGCTCGTCCTTGGCTGCCTTCCCCAGCTCACTCCCACCTTCATCTTCCCAGGGCTTGGTCTGGCCCAGTCCCTGCACTGGTCCCTTCCCTGGTGGGAAGTTTCCTAGAAGTAGGAGCTGGAACAGAAGAGCTTCCTGGGGTCGATTGGGAAAACCCTCACTCCTGTGCCTGAGGATACTGGGAACCTGGATGTTGTGTGGTGTAGCACATCTGGGCAAAGCCCAGGAGCCCCGTGCTCAGCCTGGGATGGAGAGGATTAATCCTGGGGCTCTCCCGGAAAATCCCCTTTGTTCATTTTCTTGTCTGCTTAAAAATGAAGAAAACCAGGAGAATTGTTCCTGGGAAGTTGTGAAACGAAATCGCTTTGGCACCGCTGTTTCTGAGGCTGGCATGGGCTGCAGAGCTTCGGTTCCCAGGTTTCTCCCGGGCCCTTTCCTGCCTCCATCACCAGGGGAGCTGAGCTTGGACAGTGGGCAGGGAGGAGAAATGGTGAGGCTGGCGGCAGCACCCAGGGGTGGCCTTGTTCCTGGTTCCCTGCTGGTCCCCGGCGGGAAGCTGACCCTGATTCTCCTCTCAGCAATCCCTTGGCTTGCACAGCTTCCAGCCCAGCCAGGAAAAGGCTCCTGTCCCGTTGTGGCTGCTGGGATCATCTGCTGCAGTGCAGAGCCTGTCGCGGGGCTGGGGGGTGTGCAGTGTGTGGGACACGAGTGGTGCCCATGGAGGTGTCGTGGTGGCATCAGCAGAGCCACAGCCCCGAGGAGAGCCGAGGAGATGGGGCTGCCTCAGGTGGCAGAGCAGAGGGAGCACCTTTTCCCTCTCCTGTCCAGCTGGTTCTCCCTCCCCTCCTGTGGGAGCTGCTGCACCGGGAGATGCAGCTTGGGAAGGGGCTTGGAGCGTGCAGTGAGTGCTGTGAGCTGCCCTGGGGTGGGGTTCAGCTGCAGAGGGGCTGCTGGGTGTATTTGTGTGTATTTGTGTGTATCTGAGTGTATCTGAGTGTATTTGAGTGTGTGTTTGTGAGCCCTGGCCAGGGATGCCCTCAGAGAGGAGGGGTCAAGGCACTTGCGAGGGCATCCAGGGATGCAAAGGAGTCAATCCATAAGCACACAGGGGAATTGGAGGCATGTGGGTCGTTACCTGCCATCCCTTGGCAGCTGCCAGCGGAACTGACTGTTTGCTCTGAAGAGTTATAAATAATTTTGTTGATTAAAGTGATTGATTATCTTCGGTCTAATATTATTTAGGCAGAGCAAACAGTGCTGAGATTTGCCAGCTGCTCTCTGACCTCCCAACCCTGATCTGTTTGCAGAAAGCCTGTGCAATTATTTGTTTGATTTCAAAGCTAAATATCCTAATCTTCCCTCTCTGCCTTTGGGAACGGCAGCTGGCACCGGGACAGCTCGGGCTGATAAGGGAGGGTCCTCGTGGGCAGTGGCACCTCCCTGGGCACAGAGCGGTGAGGGGGGACATGGTGGTCACAGGTGAGGACAGGGAGAAGCTCTTGGGCTCCTCCTCCTCCTCTGCACACCCCGTGGAGCCGAAGCACTCCCAGATGTGTGGAAAAAAGGGAAGCTGGCAAAGGCTGAGCGAGAGCCGGGGCTGTCTGCGCATCGCTCTGCCAGCCGGGGGGACGCGATGCGCTGCGACTTGCAGCTGCCATTGAGCAATCCCGGCCGTCTGGCTGGCATTGCCCCGCGGGGAAGGGGTGGCCGGGAAGGCTGCGGAGGAGGGGGTGGGACAGGCAGGAATCTGCAGCTGCCGAGCGGCGCAGGGCTCGCCCAGCGCCCGGCGCCCGGGGCGGCGAGCGGAGGTGACCCGGAGCTGCCGAGCCTCCCTGCCTCGTCATCCTCTGATCCTCCCGCATCGCCGCCTTCGTGCTGGCAGCATCCCGTGGGGATGTTCTGGGCTCGAGGAAGCCGTAGGAACATCCCTAGGGACCTTCCACTCGTGACTGCACGGACACCACCACCGCGTCCCTCCCTCGCGGCTCTGACAAGCGTTCCCGGAGGATGAAGGGGAGCTGGGGAGCGGAGCAGAGCGGCTTTGATGTGGACGGACATATCCGGGCGGGCTGGACATCACCCCAGCCCCAGGGCACTGCCACTGTCCTGCCATGTGCTGCCCTCGTGTGTGGCGTGACACGGCCCTGGCTCAGCCCGGGGGCAGGGGCTAGGGCCGGGACACAGAGGGATCAGTCTGAGCAGGGAAACCAGGGGAAGGTTGGGGAATTCCTCGGGACAGACAGATTGGAGGTGCTTGGCCGAGCATCTCCGTGTCTAATCCCTTCCCAAGGCAAGGATAAGTGAGGCTCCTGTTAGCACCAGTGGTTTCCCAGCAGCAGGGACATCTCTGGAGTCCATCTGCCCCAGAAACGTCCTGGTGACGGGAGCACAAATGATGGGGTTTTATCCAGGGCATGGAGTCATTGCACATGGGTCACGGGGATTGTGGGATGAACACATCCCCAGCTGTGAGGTCAGGCGTGGCTGCCCACAAAGTGTGCTGGCACAGTTTGTTCTTCAGGTGTGTGTGACCCGGCTCGGAGGGTTGGGATCCTTTTGTGGGTGATGAAAGAGCTCAGCTTGAGTGAAGCTTCCTTGGCCCTTCTCCTGCTGCGAGGGGACAGCCCTGCCAAGAGATCTCAGCCTTCCCTTTTCACACTTCCCATCCTGACAGCCTCTTCCCCACACGATGTTCTGCCAATTATCCTCAACCTGGCCTTGCTGCATCCCTGCTCTCCCTTGCTGGGAGACTCTGGCGTGTGGTTTGGCAGCCCCAGCCTGCAGCAGCAGCTGGAGGTGTTGGAGCTGAATCCCCTTTGTGTCTGTCCCTATTCCTGGATGATGATGAAGGAGAGGGAGATGAATATCTGGAGAAGAGTCTGAGGGTTTGTTTGGATGGATGGAGAAAAGCTCCAGCTGAGCTGCCCGGGGGTGATCACAGGAGAACCCTGGGGGCATCCCGCGGGTGCTTCTGCAACCCAGGAAAAATCCATGTCAGGGGTCTGGGATGGGCTCATCCTTCTCTTGGGACAAATCCTCCAGTGCCATCCCTCCTTCATCAAAGATGCCAGAAATGGCATCATCAGTGAGACTTGAGGAGAGAACAGCAGAACTCCTGGGTTTAACGTGGCTGGAAGGGAACGTGAGCTCTCAGGGATGCCGGGTGTGGATGACCCGGAGCACCGTGCCCTCCCTGAGCACCGCAGCCCAGCGTGGGATTGCCCTGGGCTCCTGCAGCCCTGGAAGCCTCCAGGGGCATGGCTGGGACTGAGGGCTCCTGGCCCAGCCCGGGGAGAGCGAGGAATTTCAAGCAGCCTCTGGTCGCAGGCATGAGCCCCGTGAATGCCTCGGGCTCTGTGCCAGCAGCACGGGAATATCCAGCAGCACGGGAATCTCCAGCAGCACGGGAATATCCAGCAGCACGGGAATATCCAGCAGCACGGGAATCTCTCCGGTTGTTTGCTCGGTGCCGAGCGCTGGGGCTTGGCAGGGTTTTCCCCCCTTTTCCCCCCATTGCTGTCGAGCAATCCGAGCTCTGCGGGGTGCGAGGCGCCGGGTTTGGTTGAAAGGAGCATCTCCCGCAGGCGGAGCAGCGCCACGGGCACGACCTGGGCTGGCTGGTTACACTTGACCTGCTTCCAGCGGGGCTGGGTGTCCATTACAGGCTTTTCCAAGCGCCGGGAGCGCGTGTGTGCCCGTGCCCGGGGATTAGAGCTCTTTAGCGGCGCGGTTAGCAGGGATTAGGGCGATTATCCCGCGGGAAGCGTGGCTCACAGGTTTGCGGCAGGCTGGCAGGGTCCTCCCAGCCCTGCTGAGCAGCGATCCCAGCCTGGAAGCGAGGTGCTAATCCTGGCTCCAGAGGAGACGCCGCTCCTGTGATATTCCATTGGGAAAGAGGGAGGGAAGGCTGGATGGCTGCGAGAAGAGACTTTGCCTCTCGAGTAGGAGGGGTTTGGGCACAGGAGGGGTTTGGGCAGGTGGAGGTTGCTCCTCCTGGCCTGGCTGTCTCCAGCCTGGAGCCTCCACGGGGGTTTCATTAACCCAAATTTGGCCCTCAGGCCAGTGGGCTCAGGCAAGGCTGGTGGGAGTTTTAGGTTGTGATGGTGTGAAATCTAAAGGGGCTTCAGAGGCCCTTTAGAGCTGATCCAAGAGTGGGAGGGTCTGCTGCTGAGCTGATGGTGGTGCTGGAGCTGAACCACTCCAGCCTTGTAGCATCTCATCCTAGAACCCTCGAATGGGTTGGGCTGGGAGGGACCTCAAAGCTCTTCTCATTCCATGGGCAATTTCCACTATCCCAGGTGGCTCCAAACCCCGTTCAGTCTGGCACTGGGCACTCCCAGGGATCCAGAGGCAGCCACAGCTTCCCTGGGCACCACCGATGGGATTTAGTTGCTGACCAGTCTTGTTTCTGACTGCTTTGATGGTTCCGATGAGCGCTGTTAAACCATGGCCATGTTCCTGAATCTCCCCCGAATCCTGCGTCTCACCAGGGTTTGCTTCATCCATCTGTGCTCCTTGCAGCAGCTGGAATGGGGAGGATGGAGTGAATCCCCAGCTGAGGGAAGCCCTGAGCTGCTGCAGGAAGAGGAGCCGTGGGCCCTGGCCCTGCTGAGCTGGGGGAGCTTTCCTGTAATCGCAGCGAGCGTTGACTCAGGGCTGTGGTTTAGCTCAGCTTTGGCCCCGGCCTTTCTCTAGCACTTCATTCCCTCTTCTCTCCCACAAAAGCCAAGGACAGAGCGAGCTGCCCACCAGGCTGCTCCCCTGCGAGCTCCTGGGACTCCCAAGGATGCAGCTTTCCCAGGATTGCCATCCAACACCCACACTGGAAAGCAGGGAGAGGGCGGGAGGAGAAGGAGCAGGAGCCTGAGCAGGGCAGGCTGTGACTGACGGTGGCTGCAGAATCCTTTCCTGGGCCTGGCTCCTCACAGCTGCCAGAACCCCAGAGCCACACCCAGCCCTCCCTCACCTGGGGGCTGCTCTGTGCCCAGTTTTTCTCATGGGACACAGGGCTGGACCCCAAATCCCGAGGCCGAGCAGAGCATCCCAACCCCTCACCCGCAGCTGCACCTTCCCCTCTGGTGCTCCAAGTGCTGAGAGCCCAAACTTGGGACGAAATGCTTTTATCTGCACTGAGGGAGGAGAGTGTTCAGGCCCATGTTTCAGGGGAAGATCTGGCCCCCATGGCACACCACAGCTCCCTAAGAAAGCTGCTGAGGGCCGGAAAAAAGCCGGCTTTGTTGGGCTTTCTGCAGCGCTAAGCAGTGTGGGCTTTCGGTTTCCTCTCTTGTTTTTCTCTTGAAGCCCAGCTTTCATCTCACAGTATTTATTTTTCACTGCTTGAAGGAGGAAAAAAAAAAGACTTATTTTTCTTCTTTTTTGTTTTTTTTTGAAGAAACATATTTATTTTAAATTAAAATAGCAAATGTCTGCACCTTTTGTGCCATCCATCCCTGCAGAGGGAAGCAGGGCCAGTCTCTGGCGAGTTGCTGCTGAAGAGGACCCAAATCTCCCCCTCTCTGCTCCCATCCCATCCCCACAGCCCCAGCAAACACCTCTCGCTGTGCTCAGCCCTGCTCCCCATCCAGATTTTCCTTCTGGTTCCTTTTTTCCAGCTTTCTGTCCCACTTTCCCTTTCCCCCCCTCGGATCTCGCTGCCCTTTGGGTCCGAGGAGCCCTAATTGGAACAGGCCGGCTCCTCTCCTGCTTCCTGCGTGGGAGTGAGAGGCAACGCTTGTGAAAACAGTTCAAAAGTGCACACAAATTTTTGCCTAATCCTGCCTAAATAACAGGGGGCTCAGCCAGGGTTGCTTGCCCTGCTCTGGGGCGGGGGGCACCTGGGAAAGGCGGAGCTGCCCGAAGGGCTGGAGGTGCCTGGGGGTGCTGGAAACCCGAGCTGGGGACACGGGGACGTCGTGGTGGCTCCGTGGTGCCCGGGCGGCCTCGCCGGGGAGCGTGGGAAGGGTCTCGGCTCCCGGCCCCCCTCTCCTCAGCCTCCTCTGATCCTGAGAAAGGTTCTCGGCTGCTGAACCCTCCCAGCTGGGGGACGTTGGGAAATCTGTGCTCCAACTCTGCCCTGGTTGGGATCCTGGGGAAGGCTGGGACAGAGGGGGCTCAGGGGGATGAGCTCAGTGTGGGCTGGAGGGGGGAATCGTGGGCTCGGTGGCCACGGACTCACTGTGGGCACGTGGGAAGAGGGTGGGAGAGTGAAGGGAACCCCTGTCAGCCTAGCAGAGCCTCTGGGAAACTCCCACTCCATCCTCATCCAGCAGTGGGGGGGACATCCTGGAGCGTGGGCAGCTCCAGAGGGATGGGATGGGGGCTCCAGGGGATCTCAGTGGGCTCAGGGCTCAAGGATTGAGGTTCTGAGGGACACAGGCACGAATTCACGGAGCCCGTGGATGTGCAGTCCCTGCAAATGGTCTCGTTTGAAACCAACGTGCATCTTCTCCCAAACTTAATCATGGAATGCTGGAATGGTTTGGGTTGGAAGGGAACTTAATGCTCATCCAGTTCCACCCCTGGCATGGGCAGGGACACCTCCCACTATCCCAGGATGCTCCAAGCCCCATCCAACCTGGCCTTGGACACTTCCAGGGATCCAGGGGCAGCCACAGCTTCTCTCGGCACCCTGTGCCAGGGCCTCCCCACCCTCACAGGGAAGGATTTCCTCCTAAAATCTAATCTAAATCTAAATCTAATCTAGATCTACTCAATTTCATTATAAAGCCTTTCCCCCTTGTCCCTGTGCCTCTGCCAAGCCACCCAAAGGCCTGGAATCTCCATGACATCCGTGTGCTCTGGGCCTGGGAAGGGGAGGCTGAGGAGACCTCGGGTTCCTGCCCTTGGTGTCCATCCATCCATCAGGGCAGGGACAGGCGGTGGCTGTGGGGTCAGGTGGCTCCGCTCTGACCCTGCCCACATCCATTTCCAGCAGCTACTGGGTGAAACCCCACACAGGGACACGCTGGGGCTCTGATGGAAAAAAAAGTGAGTGGCCGAGGGGAGCTTGGAGGAGTCACTGACCCCGAGTGGAAACTCGGCTGAAAAATGACTTTGCTCCCGTCCTTCTGCTCGGAGCATCCTTTTTTCTCCCTGTCTGCCATTTATTTTCCTTCTGCAATCAGCTGCGAGTGCCTTGGCGTGCGGAGGAGTTCTGTGCATTTTAAGGTCAAAATCCCTAAAGTTTGTAAATCCGAGTCCTTTAAAAAGATCAGATGTGTGGAAATAGTTTACACATGCAGGGCCTGGTGGGAGCAGAGTGGGAACTCGGCTGGGAGATGAACTTGGTGATTCTTGGCCTCTTTGCTCCTGGTTTTCTCTCAGGCTCCACGTGCCCCTGCTGGGGGGTCTGGGCAGGTCCCCCTTAGCACAGAACCCATCCAAGGTGATGTCAGGGTGTTTTATCCTCTCATCTCTCCGAAGTCCCATTCCCGGGGATGTCAGGGAGCTGAAGGGGCCTGGTTTGGAGGAGCCGTGGAGCCCCCAGCTCCCTCTTTGCCTTGGGAAGCTGCAGCCGGATAAAAGCTGTCCCCGTGCGAGGCAAATTCCGCATCTCTGCTCTACAGATGCTGCTGACATGATTCTCTCCAGGGCGACTGCAGCTCCTGGCACTGTTTAAAAATCCAACCATAACTCCCTGCCTGCTCTCCCAGGAGGGAAATCAAAGGCGGCTCCGTGGGCGCAGGACGAGGACAGGGCACCCACGCAGCCCCGTGCGTGTGGCAGCCGTGGCAGGGGGGCTCTGATGGGCTCGTAAGAACCAGCCCGAAATCCCAGCCTGGGCCCTGCTGCTGAGCTCGCTTTTGGGGTTAAAGCCCTGGCATTGCTAAGCTGGGTTTAGGTGGAGCAGCTGGGCCTGGTGCTGCCTCCCACCCCGGCCCTGCGCTCTGTGGGCAGCACTAAAGGAGAGGTTTTATTGGTGCAAGGTTTGATTAAAATCTTGCAAACAGGTTTCAGATGGCACTGAAAGCTGATACCGGGGCAGCTAAGCCGGGCTTGTTGCTTTTGTTCCTGCAATCCCGCTCGGCTCTGACCTTTAGGCGTCCCAGACTGGAGGCGAAGGGCTGGAGGACATTGCCAGGGCTGGGTTTGCCTCCATGGGAAGGAATTTCCCTGCACCCAGCAAATTTCATAGAGTTATGGGATATTCCAGGTTGGAAGGGGTTTGGAGGGGAAGGCATTGGAAGGGATCACTGAGTCCAACTCCTGGCCCTGCACAGAGCTGGGTGAAGCCCATCACGCTCCCTGCACATAAACGCCCCAATATTTAAATAAATATTTAATTATTTAAATAATTTCAGTATCCCCAAAGCAGCAGAGGCAGAATTTAGGGTAAGAACTGTCCATGCACCCCACCTTTCTCAAGTCACCCAGCCAAACCTTGTCCCCAGACACGTCCCCAGAGCTTCACACACGCATTCAGCTTTCCCTGGGTGAGTTTTCCGCAGCTCTGGGGCACTGCTGACCCAGCCAAGGGGCTCGGGGCTTTGGGGCTGCTTTGGCCTCAGCAGAAATTTGAACAAGTGGCTGTGACCTCGCAGGAAAAGAAGCAGGTGATGTTTCAGTCCTAAATCTGCCGAGCACAACATATTTTGCAGAAGCCTTGAAATGCACCTTTGGGTTGATTTGGGTGTTTAAATAGAAACCCTCCTCTGGCATGGCTTTTTTTTTTTTTTTTTTTTGGGAAGAGACTGTTTGCTTCCCTGTGACCTCTCTCTGGGAATCACTTTTAAGTCTCCCCTGTTTTGACAGGTTGTTTGTGCAGAGCTCAGCGTTCACCTTCCCAAATCGAAACCTTATCCCCCCGCTACCGAAAAATTGATTGGCTGGGTTTGTGCAAAGCCATCCCCACGGATCCTGCAGGACGAAACAGCGGGATCAGGGATGGGCCCTTGCTGTTGCAGAGATAAAAATACCATTTTTCACCCCGCTCTTGGTGTCTGGCCTAAGGAGGGCACCTCCACGCAGGTTTTCACGAGTGGTTCAGTGTTAAAATTGGGGTTAGAACCGTTTTCTCAGCCCGGGTCTGACTCATCCTCCCAGAGCAGGCGGGAGCTGCCGTTGAGGCAGGCGGAGGGAGCGGATTCCTGGGTGGTCCCTGTGACCACAGAGCAGGGAGAGCAGAGCATTCAAATGTAACTTGAGGATGAAGGGAAAGGGGCACGGAGCCACTTTCTCCCGGTGTTATCTCAAGCAGCAGATGGGGAACAGAGATAGCGGCGGTGGCTGCTCCTTTTCCATGCCCTCTCCAGCCAAACCCAGTAAATAATGAAGTGTAATTTGCCAAACAGCCCTTGGAGGTGGGATTTGCTTTCAAAGGTCCTGATCCTGCCACCGTGGAGGCAACCCTGGATTTGTGTGGTGGGCTGAGGGCAGGAATTGTGTCCCGAGAGACTCCGTGTTGGGAATTTCACTGCCCCCACCTGAGCCAAGGGTCTGCAAATCGTTTCTTGAGAGCCTTGGGGACTTGGCTGGAGGAGGTGCAAAGGGAAGGGGGAATTTCTGGAGGGGCTGAGAGGTGGAAGGGGCAGAAGTGGGGGCAGAGGAGTTGCTCTGTTTGGCTTGGCAGTGGAATTGCGTTGGGAGCATCCAGCGTGTGATTTGGGGACGCTTTGCAGCGTTGTCACTCTCACCCTGTGCTACAGAGCTGCATGTGGAGCTTTATCCATGGAATCTCAGGATTGTTTAGGTTGGAAAAGCCTTCCAAGACCATGGAGTCCAACCATTCCCCAGCACTGCCAGGCCACCACCAGCCCGTGTCCCCAGGAGCCACATCCACACGTTTCTTAAACACTTCCAGGGATGGGGACTCCACCACTGCCCTGGAATTCTGTTGACCCAACCCCCAGATTCCCACTTGGAAAAAAACCCCAATGTTGGGTTGTTTGGCCTTTAAATGATGCCCATGAGTTTGGCTGGGGAGGAGTTGAGTGGAGCAGGAATTCCAGACTGGAGCAGACTGGGAAGCAGCTGGGCTGGCTGTTCCCAGTGGTTCCGGTGCTGTTTCCATCCCTGACTCCGTGTTTTATCAGGAATGCACCAACGCTGCCTGGAACGAGCCCTCAGCAGCATTTTGCAGGTGTAAAGGTTTATTAAATCAGGAGCTTAAGGAACTCAGAGCGATGGAAAACCGCGGTGGCCGAGTTTCCACCAGAGAGGGAATTCTTTGATTTTCGATGTCTGCATCCAGATATTCATGAGAACACCAAAGACTTTGCCCATGGTGTCATTTTTCCACTGAGTTTTCATGAAAAATTTCCACTAGGCTGCAGTGCTAAACCAACCCCAGGTGGAAGATTTCCATGGGAGGCCAACCAAGTGCAGCTTTTGGGATGGTGGCTGTTCAAGGCTTTCCTTCTCCATCAAAGATGTTTTTAAGGAATACTGAAAGTACAGGAAAAAGAGCCAAACCTTTAATTCAGATATTTTGCCTCAAATGGTTGCTTTTATTTGTGAGACTCTCTGGCTACAAAGATTCGCCTCCCTCCAAATAAATTAGAAAAAGGGATTAAATAAAGGAAAGGAAGAGGTTTGCTCCTCGTCAGGATTTGCTCCAGGCCTGGCTCTTGGCTTGGCCCCGCTGTCCCACGGGATGCTGGCGTTGTCCGTGACTCACCCGTCGCTCCGTGCCATGGATGTGCATGATGTAACTCCCAGCTAATGTGGGATTTTCCAGCTCTTTGTTTTCCTTCCCCCCTCAAATGGGTTTTCTGCTGCTTCCCCATCCTGTCCCAGCCTGCTGTCAGCTCAGTTTTTCATGGAGTCATAGAATCCCAGAAGGGTTTGGGATGGAAGGGACCTTAAAGCTCATCCCATTCCACCCCCTGCCTTGGGCAGGGACACCTTCCACTGTCCCAGGTTGTTCCAACCTGGCCTTGGACACTTCCAGGGATCCAGGGGCAGCCACAGCTTCTCTGGGCACCCTGTGCCAGGGCCTCCCCACCCTCACAGGGAACAATTTCCTAGGATAAAGGGTTTCTAGGATTCTTTAATTTTCTCTTTTGCTTTTCTTTGGACTGGGATGACAGAGTGGTAATTCAGGGATGCTTTTCTTGCTCACCCTGGTGTGGGACTCTTTGCCTTCCTCGGTGCCTGGAGCTGCTGAGCCATGTCCCAGACTCCAGAGCTCCAGACACACCTGGAATGCTGAAGCCCAGCAGGCTGATGTCTGGAAAGGCCTTGATATCATCATGCAGCAGCACATTCCAGGAGCGTGGGGACAGCATGTGCACCTGGCTGGCATTCCCTGTCAGCATTCCCAGTCCCATGTCCTCACGGCCGTGTTTCTCTCCTGCTTCTTTCAGACATGGAATGTGCGGATGTGCCTTTGTTAACCCCCAGCAGCAAGGAAATGATGTCCCAGGCACTGAAAGCCACGTTCAGCGGCTTTGCCAAGGAGCAGCAGCGGCTGGGAATTCCCAAAGGTAAGAAAGACATGGCTTCCCATGACTCCAGTATCCACAGGGATTGTGTCCTCCCGCCAGGCTGCCCAGAATTCTCCCTGTCTGCCATCTCTGCTGGTTCTCCTCAGGTGACCTCACCTTTGGAACACCACCTGGAGCTTCTTGGAAGCTTCAGCTGGAAAAACCTAGAAAAGTCATCTCCACTAAACAGAGAAGCAGCAGGGATCCTTTACCAGAGGCTGATGACAGAAACCAAGAAAACTGGGGAAAGGGGTGGGAGAAGGGGGTCAGAGAAATGATGGGATTTTTAGAAGTCCCAAACAAATCCAAGGCTCGTTCCTTGGATGGAATGCATCCGCATTAAGGCTGGTCCAGACTGGGCATGGTGTTCCTCACACCCTGATGCCGGTGGGAATCTCCATGGATGAGGCTGTGCTAGTGCAGGGCAGCTGGAGCACTGTCTGTGTGCTGTTTTCCTGGGAAAACCGCCTGTGGATGCTCACTGCGGGCTCCCTCTGCAGACCCCCAGCAGTGGACGGAGACGCACGTGCGGGACTGGGTGATGTGGGCAGTGAACGAGTTCAGCCTGAAGGAAGTGGATTTCCAGAAGTTCTGCATGAACGGAGCTGCCCTCTGTGCCCTGGGCAAGGAGTGCTTCCTGGAGCTGGCGCCTGACTTTGTGGGAGATATCCTTTGGGAACACCTGGAGATCCTGCAGAAAGGTGAGTCCTTGAATCTCCTGGATGAATGATCCACGGCATCCTGGCCAGCCTGACTTTGGGGCTTTCCACAGACCAGGAGGTGTTCACCTTGAGCTTTAATCCCAGGAAAAACATGTCCCAAAGCCCAGCTTTTCAGCAGGATTCCAAACGGGCATCCCGACGGCAGCGGGCAAAGCAAATCCTGGCAGTGCCTCAAAGAGGCAGAGTGTTTGTGCCGGCTGCTTGGCAGGGATCCCCAGTGGGCAGGGACGCGCTGCCTGCCTGGAATCCATGGTGGGATTTTCCAAAGCTTTTTTCCTCAGCCTGTTCAGCTCCTGTTGTGAATTTTACTATTTCCTCCACTGGAACTGGGTACAGGAATACAGCCAAAATCCTTCCCGAATTTCCCAGTGGCAATTGGAAGCTGCTTTGCTTTGTTCCATGTCCCAAAAAAAGGGTGTTTCATGTCCCCAAAACCAGCATTTCTGGGAGGAGAAGCCACCCGTGCCATTCCCAGCAGGACAGCATCCAAGGGCATTAAGTTTTAGTGACTGGGAACACACGCTTTGATTTTGGGTGTTGATTTTCCGTGTTTGGATGCCCAGGGACACTGGGATGGTTTCTGAGGAGCAGGTGAGGAGCCGAGCACCTCTACCTGAGCCACAGGCAGGAGCTGCAGCACACCTGGGCTCTCTTGGCAGCTCCTTTCCCTGCAGAGCTATTTGCTTTCCTGGAATGTCCCCTGTTCTGTCCTACTGACCCTGGTGGCAGGAAGGGGAGGGGGAGCTCAGTTATTCCTTCCAGGAAACCATTGACAAATGGATGTTAATTGCCCATTACTAATTTTACTGCTACCTGTGGTTTGCAGAAGGTAAACATGGCCCTTCCCGGGCTGTTTTCCTGCTCTTGGGCTCTAAATCTGGTCTGTCCCTTTTGTTTTGCATATTTTCCACGGAGTGCTTGCATCAACACCGGGCAGTTTAACCAAAGAAAGCCAAACCTTGTGGTCAGCCCCAATTTCGCCTTGCAATGAGCCATTGCTTTCACCTTCCCACAGCCCTTCTTCCTTGGTGTCCCTGCCCATGGCTGGGAATAGGTGGCCTTCAAGGGCCTTTCCAACCCAACCCACCCTAGGATTCTGTAATTCTGTGGGGTTTTGGGCTGTACAGGAATAATTTTGGCTGTATTCCTCACTGCTGGAGAGGGTGGGATGTGCTGCAGGTACTGACTGAGGCAGCAGGGCTGGGTTTGCACCTCCTTCCTGCAGATACCCCACACGTGGAGATGGGCTTGATGCTGTAAATTTAGGGCAGAGCAGAAATCATAATTTCAGAGAGCGCTAGCACCATGGGTACTCAGACACTGCAGCAGTGATGTCACAAAAGGTCTGGGACAGGAGGAGCTTTCACAAAGAAGCTGGAAATCTTTGTGCCTGCAGCAACTCTTCTTCTGAAAGGTTGAAAATGAATAAAGCTGAATTTCTGTGTCTTCCCACTGCTGGTGTTGCCTTGGGAACCAAGAAGTCTCCGTTCCCTGTCTGGTTTCACTGGTGACTTTGTCACTCGTGCACAAGCCAGGCCCTGGCTCCTCCGGTGGGCTCAGAACACATTTCCCAGTGAGGTGTTTGGAGAGTAACAAGGAGCTTCCAAGGAACAACCAGCCTCCCCCCGGGACTGGTTGCTGTTCCCTGTAATTCCTGGGGCTGAGCTGGGAGCTCATGGCCAGAGCTGGGCTGTGCTGGTGTTGAGCAGACAGAACAGAGCTGTCCCTGCCACGTCCCTGCCCACGCGGGAGGAGCTGGGGGTCTCCTTCTGCGCCTGGATGTGAGGTGGGAAGAGATCCAGGTGTCTCCAGGCTCCAGCTTGTCTCTCCATCTTCCCCACCATCATCACTGGGGTGTTGGTTCTTAACCCCGAAATGTCCGGCCTCACCTGTGCTGCTGGCCCAGGGTCGTGCTGGGACAGGCTGTGACCCCGCTGTCCCCTGAGCTGACACCGTCCCCTGCGAGCGCTGAGTGACTCACGCACCGCAGGGGTTTAAAAACAGTACATGGGCTCCTTTTCCCCGCATGGATTTGGGTATTTTCAGGCTTATTTTTCCAAATTTCTTCCCAAAATAACCTCCTCGGTTACCAGCAGTCAGCAGTGCCCCGCGCTTGGCTGTGAGCGCGGCCCAAGGCTCTCCCCTGCTCTGTGGTCACCCCCTGCTCCTTGGCAGACACCGTGGGGAGAGGAGCAGAGCGTTTCTCATTAGCCCTCTGTGTTTGCACAACCCCTCCTTTTGTTGGGGAATATTTTCCAGCCTGCAATCCCCGGGGGACAGGGCCAGATTTAGGCTCCTCGCAGGCGAACGTGTGTTATCTCTGGAGCCTCGGCAGAAACAAACCCAGCCCAGAGCTGCCCGGGGGCGTTGCTTTGGTTAAAGGGAAGAAAATCTCCCATTGCAGTGTCCCTGCCCAGAATGCCATGCTGGAATGAGTCAGGTGTTCATGGAAAAACTGCTCAGGGTAGGGGCAGGGTGGCTTTTGCGTGGGAAAGCAGATTCAGCGCAGCCCAGGAGGAGCAAAGTGCTTGGAAAAAGCCACGGGAAGCAGGGAATTTATGCTTGGATGGGCTCCATGCTCTTTGCCAGTGAGTTATGCCCATGGAAAGGCTGAAATTTGGCATTTTGCCCAAATACACACGGAGGAGTCTGTGCCAGGAGTGGGGTCAGGGGCAGTGGGGGTTTTGAACGTGGAGTGTTCTGCCTGCACCAGGTGCTGCACAGTCTGGGAATTCACACGGATTTGGGGTTAGAGGAGCTGGGTTCGGGATGTGGTACCCACTCCTACTGCTGGTCTAAAAATAGGACTTTTCCAGGAAAACAACTGTCCCCGTGTGGGGAGTTTTTCCAGGAGCTCACCCATGGAAGTGTGCTCAGCAACCCCCAGGAGAATGAGGGGTGACAAAGCCTGAGGCAAGCAAGGAAATGATGCAGCTCAGAGCCACGTGGAGCCCTGACTGAGAAAGTTGTTGCTGTTTGGGCTGGTTTTGTTTAAGTTTGGCCATACCTGCAGCAGGAATTCCCAAAGGACCCCGCGTGCCGCAGGTTTCTGTGGGATTTCAGCTCTGAATTCATTCCTGTTGCTCAGAACGTCCCGGTTTAACCTGGGGAGGAGATTTTGGGAAGTTCGGGGCTCTCTGTGTCACAGCCAGCCTCGCACGGCTCCGCGTGCCTTCGGACGGGTGACGTTTCCTTCCTTTCCTCTTTGCAGAAGAGGTGAAACCGTACCCAGCAAACGGAGTGAACACCACGTACCCTGAGTCCCGCTACACCTCAGACTACTTCATTAGTAAGTCTCAATTAGCAGTGGCAATTAGCACCATTCTCATGCCCGGAAGCACCTCTGAGGAGAGATTTGTCTGCACCACAGTAGGGAGGCACCATGCAAAGGGTGATGTTTTTCCAGGGCTTTGGGGTTTATCTGGAAGCCTTCTGTACTTTTTGGTGGCTGCCGTGTGTGCCAAAATCTGATTTTTCAAGCACTGTTTGTCTGAAGCTGTAGCTCGGCAGAGCTTGAAAGTGGCCTCGGCACACCTGAGTATTGGGAATTGTAAAAAACTTGTTAAAAAAGGGCAGGAATGGGGGAAGAAGGCTGAATTCTGGATTGCCAGGGAGGAGCCTAGCAAGGAAAGGGGTGAGTATCCATTTGCACTCCTGCACTTCCCATTGCCGTTGCTTTGGAGATGTTCTTTAAGGGCATTGGAAATCTGGGAGATATTTCGTGAACCAGCAAAAAATCCCACTGACCTGAAGAGGAGAGATTTAGATCAGGTGTGAGGGAGAAATCCTTTGCTCTGAGAGGGGAGAAGCCCTGGCACAGGGTGCCCAGAGAAGCTGTGGCTGCCCCTGGATCCCTGGAAGTGTCCAAGGCCAGGTTGGACGGGGCTTGGAGCAGCCTGGGATAGTGGAAGGTGTCCCTGCCCATGGCAGGGGGTTGGATTGGATGAGCTTTAAGTTCCCTTCCAACCCAAACCCATCTGGGATTCTGTGATTCCATGACTCTGTGGATTGGGATTCCAGGCTCTGGCACTGAGGAGAGGTGGCTGTGGAAGGGACTCACCTTTCCCAATCAGCAATGGAACATTTTTGTCCTGTTGCTCCTTTGCTGAGGCTCCACTCCCCAGGATTTTCCAGCTTTTTCCCTCCATTGGGATCAGTTTGGTGCAATGCACATCGAGGATGGTTGGGGGTGTCTAATTTTGCTAAATTGCTGCATTTTTCAGACCCCATCTCTGTCACTTTAGGAACCGTTACCCAAATCAGAGCCTCAGGGTGGGTGTGGGGGATGCTCTGGTCCCTTGGGGCTGCTTTTGGGGTGGGCTTTGATGCTCCCGTTGTGCCCCCAGGTTACGGCATCGAGCACGCCCAGTGCGTGCCCCCCTCCGAGTTCTCCGAGCCCAGCTTCATCACCGAGTCCTACCAGACCCTGCACCCCATCAGCTCGGAGGAGCTGCTGTCCCTCAAGTACGAGAGCGATTACCCCTCGGTGCTGCTGCGGGAGCCGGCGCAGGACTCGCTGCAGACCGACTACTTCTCCATCAAGCAGGAGGTGGTGACGCCCGACAACATGTGCATGGGCCGTGCCAGCCGAGGTAAAGCCGGGCTTAAAGCCGGGATGGGCGTGGATTCCTGCTGTTCTCACCTTCCCTCCCGTGGGAATGTGCTCCCAGGGCCATCAGGGAGCTGTGCAGTGCTAACACAGCCCTCTCCCAACATGTGCTGGACTCCCCGGTGGCTTTGAGCCCTCCCTGCCTTCTCTCTGGGGGAAACTTGAGAAAGGTCCTTCCTTCCTCTCCTCCACTGCCTGTTTTACCTCTGCAGAAACGCAGCAATTCTGGTGCTGTGCTTTGATGACGAACCTGAGTGAAATTGAGATGAGCTTTCATGCTAGCAGGGAGGACAAACTGCTGGGTGCTTGTAGAAATCCCGTTGTTTAGGAGCCCAGGCAAAGCCCCACAAATTCTTCACAAGCGCTCATCAGGAATTGCTGTGCAAGAGTTTTGCACTCTGTGATCCAAAGCCTTTATCCATTATCTCCAGGGATTTTGATGGCAGCTTGTTTGACATACTCTGCTGTAGCCGATTCCCGAGCTCTGTTAGGAGGGGCAGTGCCAGGGGCTGAGGCAGCAGCAGAGCTGAAGGACCCCCCGAATGCTCCTCTCCAAAGAGTTATAGGGACACGGTTCCTGTTGGAGGTGGTGGGATTTAAACACCTGAACACTTCGGAGGATCTGAGCCCCAAAAACCTTCCCAATTAATGTTACTAATTTGGGAAATCGTGGGGCCCACATGCCCGAGTGCTTTGTGATCACATCAGTGATGCCAGCCAGGGGATGTGGCTCTGTCTCTGTTCAAAGCAAAAGTTTAATCCATAGAGCTCAAAGTCCCTGACAAAGGGGATCATTATCTCCTCATTCCAGGTAGGGAAGCTGGGGCATGGGGAAGAGATGTGACCCTCCTGCCATCTCCCCTGAGTGGAACCCAGGTGTCCCCAGGCCCAGAATCCATTATGGTGACGTGTTGCTGTGAGCCAGGTTTGATGTGGAGCAGTTGAACCCATTGATCCAGAGGGCTGAGGATGAGCTGCCTTCCCGGGAAAGCCAGAGCTGCTTTCCACCGCACGTGCAGCTCATTGGACTTTCTCACTCTTTTTCCAAGCTGGGAGAGCTAATTACAGGGAATTATTTGTGTTAATGCTTCTCCTTCGGAGAGAGGTGACCTGAGCCAGAAGGGCAGCAGGGTTTGAATTTGGGGTAAACTTCTCTTTTTGGGGTTGTTTTTCTGCCTCAATTTCACCAGTGCCTTTCCCTTTTCATGACTTTTTCTTTAGCACAGGTGATTTCATCATTCTCACAGTGCAATAGTGCAGGAAGGCTTTGGCAACTGTGCCTCGAGCCCGTTCTCAGTGGCAAACCTAAAAATGGTTTCAGGGGAGGGAAGAGAGAGCCCTTGATGCTGCTGTTAGCAAAGACGTGAACACTCTGCAAGAGGCTGTGCTCACACCAGTGCTGCACTTCAGCCATGGAAGGGCCTTTGGGGGACACAAATCCTCCCAGAGGTGGGGGGGAAGTAAAATTTTATATAATTTTATAATATAATATTTTATATAATTTCATAATATTATATTCCTTAATATAAAGCAGAGCCCAGTTAATTTATATTTATGTCCCTCTTTACCTTGCGCTGTCTTACAAGGTTAGTCTGATACAAAGTCAAGCCCTTCAGCATCGCCTCAGGGTGAAGGTTTTCCAGACAAGTCCCCTTCTGTGAGGCCTTTAGGAGGGAATTTTGGGGTCCCACGGGAGTTGTTTCCCTCTGCCCTGTCAGTGAGGGTGTCTGGTTGAGAACCAGAGCTGCCAAATTCGTTTAAGCTTCTCCTGAGTAAGTGCAGGGCGTGATTGTTCCAGCTAGGTGGAATTTGGGTGAATTTTCAGTGGATTGACACAAATCACATCTCTGTCAGATTTTAATTCCTTTAGTGAACGAGCCTGTGCTGCAGGACTGCTCGGGGAATTGGTTATGCCAATTAATGCACAGCAGCGCTGCATTCCCCTCAGCAGGATTCAGGGAAGGATTGGAGTCTGAAATCCTCAAAAAACTAAAAGAACGAAGCAAAAAGAGCTTGAAACAGGGCTGGCCCAGCAGAATGAAGCCGGTGGATCCCAGCTCCCAGTGATTCCAGGCCAGCAGTCAGGGCAGGGCCTGCAGTAGTTGAGTCTTTTCACAGCAAGTGCTCATCAAACTACAACACAACAAATATTCGGGGGCGTGTGCCAGCGCCCTTCCACGTTCCCCTTCCCCCGGGATTTGCTCTCCGGCCCGGGCTGTGGGTAGCTCTGCCAATGGAAATTTCTCCAGGAGCTCTTGCACAATCCCAGCAGCTGTTTTTAGCCGGGTTTGGGAAATTAGTGAACTTGAATGATCCTGTTACGCTCGTAGCTTGTCAGGAGAGATGTTGAGCAATCGGCAGCTCAGAGAGATCAGAGGCAGCAATTTCAGTTTGTTCTTTGGGTCCTTTTTTAGCTCTGTTTCAGTGCAGAGGCTGCACAGGCTGGCTCTGGGGGGTGTAAATCAGCACTGCTGAGGATCTGGCCTCTCATGTTCTGCCTTTGACTAAAAATACCCCAGAGAGTGACTTTGACACAAGCCAGCTGTGCTCACCTCACCAGGGCTGGGAAAAGCTGCTGGAGCCCTCAGCCATTGGCTCTCCTCCTCCATCAAACCTGCGGCTGCTTGGGGATTTGGGGCTGGCTGGAACAGATGGCAGGAAAAAAGTTTGGGAGGCAACATCAAAATTCAAGGAGCTAGGTGTTTGAATAGGGCTGGCAGATGTAATGGATTTATTGGGGACCCCCAATATCCTTCAGCAGCAAGAGAATCATAGAAGGATTTGACTTGGGAGGGACCTTAAAGTTGGTTCCACCCCCTGCCACGGGCAGGGACACCTTCCACTGTCCCAGGCTGCTCCAAGCCCCATCCAACCTGGCCTTGGGCACTTCCAGGGACCCAGGGGCAGCCACAGCTGCTCTGGGCACCCTGTGCCAGGGCCTCCCCACCCTCTGAGTAAAGAGGTCCTGGAGTGCCCATGTTTAGGCTCCTGAGCTCAGCCTTGAGTGTCTAAAGTGCATTATGTCTCTGACACTGCCTTTTGGAAAGGAGGGACCCTTTCCAGTGAGCCCCAGGCACCAGTCTTGGGTAGAGGGGTTCCCCCCCTCTCTCTCTCTGCCTGAAGCTTTCCAGGGCTCAGCCCTGCTCTGAATGACAAAGGTAAAATTATCCCAGGCATGGGCTGTGCTTACTTTGGAGATGGGATGTAAAGGGACAGCATCAGCTGCCCAGAGCCTGCACAGTGTGCAGGTGAAGCACCCTGTGCTGGCCAGGTGAAACATCTGTGCTGGCCAGGTGAAGCACCCTGTGCTGGCCAGGTGAGACATCTGTGCTGGCCAGGTGAAGCACCCTGTGCTGGCCAGGTGAGACATCTGTGCTGGCCAGGTGAGACATCTGTGCTGGCCAGGTGAGGCACTCTGTTCTGGCCAGGCCCGTCTCACCTGCTCTGCCTCCTCCAGGTAAGCTGGGAGGCCAGGACTCCTTCGAGAGCATCGAGAGCTACGACAGCTGCGACCGCCTGACGCAGTCCTGGAGCAGCCAGTCCTCCTTCCAGAGCCTGCAGCGCGTCCCCTCCTACGACAGCTTCGACTCCGAGGACTACCCTGCCACCCTGCCCAGCCACAAGCCCAAGGGCACCTTCAAGGACTATGTGCGGGACCGGGCCGACATGAACAAGGACAAGCCTGTCATTCCTGCTGCTGCCCTGGCTGGCTACACAGGTAGGGAATCCACGATCCTGGGAATCCCCTCTGTGCCCCCCAGCACCTCGGGGAGCACCTCCCCATCCCCAGGGGCAGAGCCTTGGGGTGCTCTGGGCTGCTCCAGCTCGGTGTGGCTGGTGCAGGGAGGGTTTTGGGGAGTCTCTGGGGTCAGCCCAGGGCTGCATCTCCTTCGAGCGTGGGCATCCCACATATCCCACCCCTCATGGGGGATGAGGGACCTGGCTGCCCCCCATGTGCCCCTGGCTGGCTCTGGCAGTAGTTGGCTCTGGTTTGGCTCCTGCACACAAGGTGCTGCAGAGCCCTCAGCCCCCTGTGGCACTGCCAGGTGACTGGTGGCCACCTGGGGCAGGAGCAGCCACATCTGCAGCCCTGCTGTGTGTGGTGGGGACTGATCCTGTCCCCTCTGGCACGAGGAGGCCCTGGCTGTGCTCCGTACCCCGGTGAGGCAGGGATGGGGCGCTGCCAAAGCCATCGCAAGCGTTTTCCGTTCCCTGCGCTGGGAGAGATGAGAAGGTGATAGGCCATGGAAACTCTGGCTCTTTCTGACAGCCCTTCAGCAATCTGGCATCTCCAAGGAGAGAAGCTTGGTGGGATGGGGCTTCCAGCTAGAGCTGAGCTAATCCTTTCCAGCCCTTCCGTGCCATGGCTTTTCCCTGTGCTCTGAGGAAACTCCGGGGCAGCCTCCTGCCAGCTCCCCTGGCGCTGCACATTCGGATCTGTCTTGCCCCAGCTGGGAGCAGCTGATGGAAAGAGTTTGTGCAGATAAAGATCATCCCCAGGTTCAGAGCAGATCCTGAGCTGCCACTGTCCCTGAGTGTCCTCCCACGCACGGCTCATCTCATCTCGGGGCTGACACCGAGCCTTTGTGAGGGTGGGGTGAGCTGCAGGAGGGAGCAAAGGTGAGGGCATAATTTTAGGAGTGTAAAGAAGGAAGTGGTTTGTTGCTATAGCTTTAGTTAGAAAGAGAGCTCAGCCCTGCCTGCTGAATGAGACTCCACCACGTCCATACAAAACAGGAGTGTGCTCTGCATTCCTGAAGGGATTGGGGCCTGGAGAGGGACAGGAGGGACCATGACCCGGGGGCTCATTCTCTACTGTGCCATGGAAATTGATGTTCTTGAGAAAAGAGGCCACTGAGCACAAGTTGCTCTTTTTATTCCTATTTTCATTCCTATTTTCGTTCCTATTTTCTCCTGACAATGCCTTTCCCCACGGCACCTGGAAGTGCTTTGGGCACGCAGTGCCTGGGCAGGAGCCCGGGATGTGTTTGAACAGCTGGGGAAACTGAGGCACCAAGGTGCTGGCACAGTCAGGAGCATTCTTTTCCAAGCTGGATATTTCCCTCCACATTTGCTCCACGTAGCTCATGGAAAAGAGCGCAAAAGAACCACCCCCAGAGAGAGGCGAGGAGCTGAGGCCAGCGGCTGGGCCCTGAGTTTTTCCAAGGAATATTAGCACCCCAAAGGCTGTCCTTGGAGCAGTGCCTTCAGGAAGGGGAGACTCGGGTTCATGCAATGCCAGAGCACAATTCCAAACGCTTTGCTCTGTGTAACATTTTCCCTCGCCTCACTTCCAGCCCCTCTTGGAGCTGGGAAGAGAATCCCTTGGCCCAGGCACTTTGGTGGGATCAATAAGGGGGAACGCCTGGCTTTTTTTATTTATTTTTGCATTGCTTCACTTGAGAGGCTTTAAGTGCAGAGAGGAAAATCTGGAATCACTGGGAGATCCTTGAGCTGGAGCTCTGTTTGTCCGCTCTGAAGGCTGCTGAGCAATATTCAGTGCTCAAGCCAGCAGAGCCAGCTCTTGCCATTGGGAATGGGCTCTGGACAGGTGATCCTGGCAGCCAGTGACCCCAGAGATGTCCTCTGAGCCCTTTCAAAGCTCCCAGACCTTCAGCACTGGATTTTACGAGCAAAGGGAGCCAGAGCTGGGTCACTGTGAGAGCAGGTCCTGGGGAGAGTGGGTGGAACATGTTGGGTTTCAAACTGGAGGGGAACTGGGCGCTCTCCACTCTCTGGGTTTGTGTCAGTGCAAAAAACCCCGCTCAGGCTGCCCACTGAGAAGTGCTGGAGGCCTGGCCTGGGCCAGCTGAGCTCGGAGTGGGGACTCAGGCAGAGCTCAGGCCTTGCTGTGCTTTGCTGTGCTTTACTCTCACTTTACTCGGGGGAGGAAGTGCTGTCTGGCAGCCAGAGCAGGGGAACTCAGAGAGAGTCTGGGCTCTGCTTGTGGTTCTGCCGAGGAGGTGGAGCCTTCCAAGGAGCAGAGCAGGGCTCTGCCAGCCCAGGAGCCCAAAACACCAAGACTTGGGGTTCCATTTCCCCCCTGAGGACACAGCCAGCACCCACCAGGCACCTCGAGGTGGCCCCGCTGGCAGGGTGAAGAGGGACATCGCATCCCTCATCCCCAGGGCTTTCTGTGCTGACTTTAAGGACCTGACAACCCTGTTTGGGCTCTGTTACCTCCGTGGTGCCCAGGGAGGTGGCCCCAGCACATCTCTGATGGTATCTGCCCCAGAGGCGCGTTTTGGGGTGAGAAGGTGCATTTTGGCGGAAGCTCCACTTGCGTTTGATGTGTTCTTCACCCAGCTCTGAGCGGCCTTTCAGAGCTGCCTTATCTGCCCCCACATCTTGACCTATTTTAACGAGTTGCCATGGTTGCTCACAGAGAGGTTGATGCAATTTTCTTATCTTTTTTTTTTTTGAAGGAGAAATGTAATTGCTCAGGAGTTGGTGAACTTTAGTTTCCATTGCTGCAGGGAGGGCCAGCCCTGGACATCTGGGTTTGGAGCTCGCTCAAAGCTTGGCCAGCTTGAATTTGACCTGAGGGAACATCTGGAGCTGTGGCAGGGTAGGCTCAGGCTGGATATCAGGGAAAGGTTTCTCCCCCTGAGGGTGCTGGGCACTGCCCAGGCTCCCCAGGGAATGGGCACGGCCCCGAGGCTGCCAGAGCTCCAGGAGTGTTTGGACAGTGCTCCCAGGGATGGGATTGTTGGGGTGTCTGTGCAGGGCCAGGCGTTGGACTGGATGATCCTGGTGGGTCCTTCCCAGCTCAGGAGTTTCTGCGATTCTGAGATTCTACATGAAGCTGGATTTTATTTTCTTGGCCATGACACAGAGTGCATCCATGAAATCCAGGCGAGGGATGGCTCAGGATGTGTGTTCACTGCTAAACTCACGCTGGCTCAGCTGAGCTCAGTCTGAGCTCCCCGGTTCAGCAGCAGGGCTGTTTGGTGTGAGTGGGCAGAGATCCCTTCACGCCTGAGCTCAGTTGGGCTAAAGCGAGCTCAGCTCTGCCTCCACATCCCCTGGGGCTGGATCCTGCAGCCTCTGATGCTTCCAGCATCCTGCAGGAGCCCTGGCGCCAGGTGGATAAACTCAGCTGGATCTTTGTGCCCTGTGCTGGTGTTTGCAGCCCGTGCTGCTGCTTGCCTGGTGTTGCAGGGCTGCAGGAGGCTCCGACCTCTCTGGTTCGCCGTGGCTGTTCAGCACTGAGCTGGTTTTGGGTTCCCTCGAGCAGCTGTGTGGGTTGGTAGCCAAGTTATGGGGTTTGTTTGCTCGGTGGTGGGCAGGACTGACACCCCGGGGCTTTCCATCTGGGCTGTTGGTGCTGCCACGGCCCGGAGCCGCTGCTCCGCATCACTGAGCACCCAGCAGGGCCATCCCCTCGTGCTCCAGAGGGGAGGGGAGGAGAGAGGGATGGGAGAGGTGAGGTGAGTGCACACCAAGCCCTGACCCCGCAGCTGCAAGGCCGGGTTTGTGTGGGTGCTGCTGCCTGTCCTCCCCTCCGGGCCTGCCTGGGGAGCTGCTGATCCCTTCAAAGCCAGTCCTAGCACCCAAAGAGTTAATGCCCCTTCCCAGCTGATGTCACCCATGAGTGTCCCTCTCAGAGGATGCCATCCTCGTTATCCCGCTGCCCATCAGGAATTCAGGAGGCAGTGCAGGAGCAGCCTCCTCTCGAAGATGTTCTCCCACCCGGGGCCCTCTCTCTGCCCAGGCCGGCCCCTGCCCTGCCCTCTCCATCAGCGCTCGCAGGGCTGTGTCCGTGGGGCCCCAAAGTGCCTCCCAAGCCCTCTGCTGCGTGTGAGCTGCCCGCGGTGCACAGCCCGGAGCCTCCCCAGCCCCTGTTTGTGAGCGATGCTTATCTGGGAGCCAGCAGTGAAAGCACAGCTGCTGTTTTGCACCAAAGCCGAGGCGGTGCCAAGCACAGTGGGTCTCTTTCAGGACAGCTCAGGTGCTGCTGCCCCTCCCCCGGTGCTGTGCTGCTGCTCTGAAGCCTCCCCAGGCAACATCCCCCCCTGTGTTGTGCTCATCAGCACCCAAAAATCCACCAGCAGCTGCTTTCCTCTCCCCTCTCCCACCACACTCCAGCGGTCTGGCTGTCCTTGCCATCCCGGCATTCTTGGGAACATCAGCATCCTCCGTGCCTGCACTGCTGGAGCAGAGTGTCCTGTGGGCATCTGCAGCCACGGAGCAGGAGTTTGGGAATGCAGGCACCCCTCTGGCCCTGCTGGGGTGCAGGGGATGGTGTCACCCTGCTCCTTCTGGGTCATGCCCTTCCCCTGCCCTTGCAGGTGACTTCAGGGTGACCACCCAGCAGCTCCTGCCCGCTTTTGCCTCTGGCAGGGCCCAGTGGGCTCAGTGCCCTTCTGGTCCCCCCAGGGTGGCGGCCCAAGGGTGGGAGCGGGGCCGGTTCAGTGGCTCCTGCCCCACCTGCCAGACGTGCAAACGAGAGCAAAGCCAGCCCCACGCGCTGCTGCCCAACCGTGGCAGAGCTCAGCTCTCCCCAGGGCTCCTCCAGCCCGGGGAGGGGGTGATGGGGGGGCAGCAGCTCTGGCTGTGTCTCCTCCAGACACCCAGCTGGTGTTGCTCAGCGGCTCGTGGCCTGCAGGAGCGCCTTCGGGGGGATGCAGAGCTCACAAAACCCCTGGGTGCCTCTGGAGTCAGCCTCTGGGTTCGGGGACAACGCTCTCAGGCACAGGGTGGGATTCTTGGGGCCAGGAGCTGGGGTCGATGATCTGTGTGGGTCCCTTCCCACTCACGAGATTCTACGAGGTCAGTCCTCCCAACACCTCCTTCCTGAGAGCAGAGGAGCTGCAGCAGGGAAGCAGATCTGGCCCTGGCTGCTCTCCTGCCTGTAATCATGGCTGTGTTTTCCCTAAGGAAGGGCCTTCCTGGGTCCTTTCCTGCTTTTTCTTTGGAGATGCCTCCATCCAAGCTCCACCACTTTGCAGTGTCTGACTCCTGCACCAGCCTGGGCGGGAGCTGGGGAGGAGCTGTGGGAACTGGTCTGACTTTGGGGGATTTGGGGGTTGTGGTGCCACCGAAGGGGGTGGGCAGGGTGGGCAGGTGAGTGGGGCAGGGGCTGTTTTGGAGATGTTGCCAGGGCCGATTGTTTTGTGGGGTTGGAACCACAAACCGCGGAGTGCCAGGCAAAGGTGGGGGGTTGGTAGGTGGGGTTTTTTTGTCTTCTCGTCTTGTTTGAATGAAGGGAAAACAAAACAGAGGCCGTTGGGAGGGGTGGATGTGTAAAACCGTCCCGAGAGAGATGACAGGGCTGGGGTTGTGCCCGTCTGCCCCAGTTGGGCGCTGCCACCATCACTGCGCCACTGGAACGGCCCCATCTGGCAGAGTTTGGTATCCCAGTGGTGGGAAGGGGCTGGGGGATCGGTCCTGACCGAGGAAGGATGGCACAGGGATGGCGTGGCACCAAACCCTTCACTCTGGGGACACCATCAGGGGTTGGTGCTGAGGAAGCCCCTCTTGGCCAGCAGGTCCCAGTTTTCCCACTATTCCGACTGCCAGCCGGCTCAAGAGGAATATTTTCCCCCTGACGCCGCAGAATTCCTGTGGTGTGACAGTCCCTGCTGAAGGACCCCGTTCAGTGCCACCAAGGCCAGACAGGGCCCCCATTGTGGGCGCTATTTTTAGCAGCCCCGTGGGTGCCAGAGGTGGCAGCGGGGCGGGAGGTCACCCCCACCCCTCTGAGTCCTCCCCTTGTCTTTTGTGGAGCAGGGGCTGCCCCCGATGCCCAGCCAGGGCTGGGATGGCTCTGGGAAGCCCCTGGGTGTGTGTGGAGGGAGAAATGCCATAAAAGCTGCCTTGTGCCCCTCCAAACCTCACGCTTGGAGCTCCATCCCAATCCAGGCTGTGGGAACAGGTGGTTGTTTTGGGATGACCACTGCAGCAGATCCCGTGGTGGGATGCACCCCCTGGCCTTGGGACAGCCTGGATGTGCGTGCTTGTACCATGGAGTGATCCCAGCCTGGCATCCTGGTGGGGATTTCCAGCCCTGGCTGGGATGAGAGGAAGGGCTGGAGCAGGAGGGATGGAAAATGGGCGCTGCTCCCACCTCCTGTGGGTGAGGAGGTTTGGGGTGCAGGGACAAGCCTGGCAGCTTCCTGCTTGCCCTGTGACATCGAGGGGAGTGGCATTCCTGCGTGAGCCACCTGGAAATCCTACGGGAAGATACTCCCTGCTCCTTGCCAGCTGCAGAGCGGCTCATTTGTGAAGATGGCCCTCCCAGCACTGATTACAGCTGCAGCAGATGATGCCCTGACCTCCAGCACTGCTCCCTGCTCCGTTCTCCTCCCTGCCAGCACTGATTTGGGGCACAGGCCTGGGCATGTGCTGGGGTTTGGCTCCTGCCACCTCGCTGCCATCTCGGAGCGGTGCCACATCTGCCAGGCTCGGCTGCCTCCCCCTCGGGCAGGGAGGGGGCGTTTACAGGAGCTGGGACATGCCTGGAGCCCTGCATAAACACATTCCTCACATAATTGCCTGTCCAGTGAGAGGAATTTGGGGTTTTACGCACGTCCCGCAGGCAGCTCGGAATAGATCTTGGGAATCCCTGTTCCAAGGATGACACCGCTTCCTTGGAAATCCCAAAATACCCAGCAGAGCGGCACTGGGGGTGGTGGCAGGAGCCCTACCTTGCTTGCTGGAGAGAGGGCAAGAATTCCTGGGTTTTCTGACACCTCTCCCTGCCAGCTGGCAACCAAATAGGAATGGCACTGGCCATTGGCTCAGGGTTAGTGAGGCTGGAACCTCCAAAGATCCTGCAGGGCCAGGATGGCCCAGGGGTGTTTTGAGGGCAGCTCCTCGCCCAAGAACCTGGCAGCCAGATGATGCATTTCCATCCATCTTATTTTGGGGAAGGAATCAACTAAAAATCCTTATTCTTCGGTTGGGCAGGAGAGAAATGGATGGGAGGGGATGGACCTGGCCTTGGACCCCTTGGGTGCATCTCTGTTAACATGGTTTGGGTGTTGGGTGCTCCCTGGCTGTGTGTGGGGAGTTGGTGTAAGGTCAGACGGGCCAAGAGAGCCCATCCCCTTGGGAATTCACCTGTGCAAGACCTCAGGCAGCCACCAAACCTTTTTCCCAGTGTTTTCTCTGCATTTAGAGCTCACTGCTATAAATAGGCCTGAGCCTGGAGATGTGGTGGCATTTCAGGCCGGGCTTTTGGCTCTTCCCTTTCAACAAGAGGCAAAGGCGTCATCTGAATTCCCTCCCTCATTTTGGCATGGCTAATCCAGCTCCATCCCTGCTGGAGAGCGTGGCTGTGGAGTCAACATCTTGGCAAGCTCCAGAGGAGAGACGGGCTGGAGCCTTTCCATGCTGAGTCCTTTCCCATTTCCAGCAGAGTGAGCTGGGAGCTCCCGGCCTTGCCCTGCCCGTGGCTGTGATAACCCCCAGGCCTGGCGCCGACAAACCCCTGGAGCGGTTCTGCTGGGATAACAGGAGGGAAACAGTTTGGGAAGGGCTGGATGGGACATGGCCGTTCCCATGTCCTGGAGCCAGCTCTCTCATTTCCTCCTCCCCAGCAGCTTTTGAGTCGTTTTAAACTCTGTGGAGAAGGGGAGCAGCCCTCCCTTCCCTCCGTGGGCTATCCCGCAGCCACAGCTCGGACAGCGTCCATTGTCATTCCTGGAAACAGGCTGGGCTCCATCGCTTTTCATTTTTTCCCTGCTTGAAGCTTTGCTCAGTGCTGTCAGCACTGGGCCTACCCCAGCCTAATCCAGCCTGTGCAATTCCCTGTGGGATAAACAATTTCCCCTCTCCCCTGGCTGTCTCGTTATAATTATTGTCATTATTACTGATCTATTCCAAGTTGGTTTTAAACCACAGCAGGGACTCTCCCAAAACACCTTGCCCACAGCTAAGTGCAATATTTGGGGTGTGGCTGCATTTGGAAGTTGCTCATCAAAAAGATTTTGGCTCCAGGGCTTCTCCTCTGCCTTGGATTGAGACACAAGCCCGAGGAAGAGATAAATATTTCAAAACTTCTCCATGACTCCAGACAAAACCAGCTGCAGGCTCTCGCTGGGTGCACTGGGACGAGTTCCTGATGGCCAAAATGAGCGATCGGAGGGCAGATGGAGACCAGGTGTGGAAGGAGAGGTGGAATGCCTATGGCATGGGTTGCTCCACCTCACCTTGTGCCTCTCCAGCTGGGTCAGGGGGTTCCTCATGGATTTGCTGAAGCCGTGCCAAGGTGGTGATGAGGAGATCCTGGGCAGAGGAGCTCTGTGTGCTCCCGCCCTCCCCACGAGCCGGCAGAGCACATTCCTGCAGCGACATGCCCTGGAAAGAGGCCAAGGAATTCTCATACCTGGGTCCCCCTTATCTCGATCAACAGCACGGAGCAAAGAGTCAAGGTCGGGAAGCGGAGTCTGCCGGAGTTCAGCCGTGGCCAGCGGCTCTTTGGCACGGAGGGATTGGTGCTGCTCCGGTGCCAAGGCAGTGACTCCTCCTGTTTGTGCGCCAGAAAAATAATCCTATTTATGTAACTCCACGTGAAGCATTCCAGGGCATGAATATCCAGCTCTTCCTGCAGATAGGAAGCTCTGTTACCTGTAGGGTTTATCTCCCAGCTCAGCTCCTGCCCTGTGGCTGCTGGTGGCTCTTTTTGACAGGAGAAGGCTTTATTTTATTCAGTGAGCGCCTTTTGCATGGGAATTTTTCGCCCTCTGGGATAGAAGAAGCTGTGATTTTGCTGGCATTAATATCCCGTGTTTCCTGTGTCTTTCTAGGCAGTGGGCCCATCCAACTGTGGCAATTCCTGCTGGAACTGCTCACTGACAAGTCCTGTCAATCCTTCATCAGCTGGACGGGCGATGGCTGGGAATTCAAACTTTCCGACCCAGACGAGGTAAAGTGCCCTGGAATGAAGTGCACAACCCAAATTCCTCAGAAATATCGGTGTGGATAAGCCTCTCCTCCTCCCTCTGGGCAGCCACTTTGTTCTGGTCTAGGATATGTTGTGGGGAACCAAGGAATCAGAGTCCAGCTGGAAATTTGTTAAAAATTGGGATGCAGTCACCCCTTGGAAGCTGGGATTTGTGCCCAAAGTTGGTGGGAAGGGTCTGGAACACTGCAGGGAGAGGAGCAGTGCAAAGCTCTTCAGATAGGCTGGGTACAGGTGAGAGGGGACTGTCCTCTGGTTTGGGGAACAGATGGGATCTTTGTCCCCTCCCTGGCTGGAAGCTAGGGGTCGGTCTCTTCTGCCAAGTACAAGGGACAGCACAAGAAGAAGTGCACCAGGTTGCACCAGCACAAGTTGCACCAGGGGAGCTTTAGGTTGGATATTAGGGAATGTTTCTTCATGGAAAGGGCTGTCCCGCCCTGGCCCAGCTGCCCAGGGAGTCCCCACCCCTGAAGGGATTTAAAAGCTGGGTGGATGTGGCACTTGGGGACATGGGTCAGTGCTGGGGAATGGTTGGACTCCATGATCTTAGAGGGTTTTTCCAACCTAAATAATTCCATGAGCGACCGGAGCCTTCCAAAATGCAAAAGTGACTGACACTGGGCCATTGCATGTTGGTGTCCTCTGGTTTGGAACTGGCAGAAGGTGGAGGAGGAACCTTGGGAAAGGGGTGAACGACTTGGGATACGAGGATATATCTGAGGTAGCACACGGAATTATCCAGATAAGTCCTCGGGGAATGCTCTGCTGTGCTCTGCCACTGCACAGAGTTTGGTTTTCCCAAGCATCAATTCTTGTGTCCACCTAAATGACGAAGAAAATCCTCCACACGGATGTCCCAACCGAGCCATGCTGACTTTGCCTCCCTCTCCCCACTGCCCGCAGGTGGCCCGGCGATGGGGCAAGAGGAAAAACAAGCCCAAGATGAACTACGAGAAGCTGAGCCGGGGCCTCCGCTACTACTACGACAAGAACATCATCCACAAGACGGCCGGGAAGCGCTACGTGTACCGCTTCGTGTGCGACCTGCAGAGCCTGCTGGGCTACACCCCCGAGGAGCTGCACGCCATGCTCGACGTTAAACCCGACGCCGACGAGTGACGGGGCGCGGGGACACCGCTGTCCTCGGGGAGAGCCGACGGGACTTGCTTGGTGGTTGATTTTTATCGATTTTCGCTGTTCTTCTGCTCGTTTCTTTTTCAAGGGCCACTCGGATTCGAGGCTTTGAGGATGTCGGGGGAGAGGGGGGAGGAAGAGACAAACTTTTGGGAAGGATGGGCTTTTTGTTGATTTCCTAAAAGCTCCAAGACAGGCTTTTCTGGGGGGAAATGATGAATTTTAAGAAAGCCGGGAAAATGTAGCTCACTTAAAAAAACCAACAATCCCCTCCCCACCCTTGGCTGTTTAGAAAAAACTGCGATCGAATGGATCCCTTTGGTTGCTCACACGCAAACTGACAGGTCAGGAATGACAATATTCCTGAGGATTTGAGGAATTTAAACTTTTTTTCTTTTGGAAAACCAAAATGGGTGAATATTCTTGCTTCGGGGAGGGGCAATATAGGAAAAAGCCAAGAACTGCTGTTCTTGTTCGATCACCTTTCTGTCCATTGTCTTCTTTTCTACAAGAGACAGAATTTTTCCTAGGAGGGATCAAGACTCTTTTTTTTTTTTTTTAAAGTTTTATTTTATTAAATTTTGTGCCAGTATTTGTTTTTTTTTTTTTTTCTAAATAGTCTTAAGCTCTAAGATGGTCTCAGTATTGCAATATTGTGTGTGTTTGTTTCTGTTCTGCCAGCAGAGAGTTTTATCCCAGGGAGGAAAAAGAGAAAAAGAGGAATTAGTTTATGTAGACCCCACTGGAGAATTGGAATGCTGGGACTGGGATGGGAAGGAAAATGAACTCCAAAGTGGCTCCTGGTGATGCTAGCTGGGGGTGCCACTCTTGTTTCCAGCCCCACACGCTGTGCTGATAATGCTGGTTGAAATCCCTGCCTTTTTTTTTTATGTCTGGCTGCACAAAACCTCTCAAAATTTCCATAGAAAATGTCTTTTTTTTCATTTTCCAATCACTTCTTTTGCTCAAGGAACACTTTGGTGCTTACAGAAAATTTTTTGGGGGAGAGGTAAAGGAGAGAAATTCCAATGTTTTCAATGTGGTAAATGGAAAATGTGCAAGTTAATTGAGGGGGAAAATCAGGAAAAAGTTCAAAACCCAAAGGGAAATGGTTTTTCCTTCCTGTTTCGAGCAGCTCTGTCTTTATGGCCGTGTGTGGGCACAGCAGAAAGGAAATTGTCCCTGCAAATGGGATCTTTATGGCTCCTGGGCAGCTGCTCCCACCAATCCTGGCAGGGTGTGAGTGACACGAAGCACGGCCGGTGTCACCAGGGATGGCTTTGGGATCAATCCCGGGGGAGCTGCTCCCTCTGGCCTCCAAACCTTTCCTGCAGCTGGTTTGCTCTGGAGGGGTCACTCCTGCTCTTCCCAGTGCTCCCAGGATGCTCTGGGCAGGCTGAGGACGATGTCCCACCGCCTCAGGGTGCGCTTGGTAGGAGTTGGAGGGTCAGGGGTACGTTCTCATATCCCGATACAATCCCAAAGCCAGGTCCCCGCAGATTTGGTCACCCAAAGGAATCTTTCACCCCCCTGGGTGTTTGCATTTAAAGGCAGCGTTTTGTACTTCACCAGAATCCCTTCTGCATGCGTCTTTGGGGCACGGGGCTCATTCCAGAGGCCCTGTGGGACAGCACTGGGGTCAGGGGGTCAGAGCCTTTCCAGAGGTGATTCCTGTCTGATCCCAGTGGATCGGGTGGCAGGACAGGAATCTGTGTAAAAGAGCTGGAATATTCGGGCACAAACCTCCCCACAGAGGGGCAGAGCTGGAGGGGAGCCCAATCCCAAAGTGATGCCCAGAGGTGCTGGGCTCTCCTCCTTTCCCTCTGGAGCTGCACCTCTCTATCCTAAAATTGGTCATTTTAGGGAAGGTCAGCCCCAGAATTGCTGTGTCCTTATAAAAGTTGGTGTTGGAGGGGGAATGGGAAGGCCAGGAGGGGGTGGAAGCAGAGGGGGAGTCCGGAAAGGGAGGCTGTTACACCCGGGGGCTGCCAATTGTCCAAAGGAAAAGGTGGGATGGATGGAAAGGAGGGAAGAGGGGATGAAAGGAAGGTGAAGGGAACCCCAAAGGAGGAAAAGGACACTGCCCATTGAGAAATGAAACATGGGCTCATCTCCTCGGGCAGGCAGGGAGGAGGAGGATGGAGGCAGCCTGGCCAAGCTGGAGGGATGAAAGGAAAATTGGGATATCATGGATGAGACCCCCACAGGTGAGGCTCCGGGACTGATTCAGCCTCAGGCTGGGCAGCTGGACAGGGAGCCAAGAGAGGTGTGAGGGCACAGAGGGCACAGGGAGGAGCTGGTGAAGAGCATCCCAACAGGAAGGGTTGGATTTCCAGCAATCAGAGGGGTTTTGGGATGTTCAGGGTTGCTGCGAAGTGCCCTAAACTTGCTCGTCGTGGGTCACTTAAATCCCCCTTCCACGCTAAGAAAGGGACTCCCAGACATCCCAGCTCCTGCCCCTGGCATGGGCCATGTCCCAGACATCCCTCCTGCTTTGCTGGAATGCTCCAGCTGGAAAAGAAAAAGAGTGGGATGAAATTTCCCTACAAGAGAAGGAATTGCAGGTTTGGGTAGAACCCCCTCCCCCTGCCAGGCTAAATCCCTCATCCACCGTGCTTGTTCCAGGATTCCAAGCTGAGCCTCTGTGTTCCCAGTGATTCTGGGGAGATGGTTGAAGGTTAGGAAGGGTGAGCCATGGGAAGCAGCTCTAGATTTTTTGGAAGTAGCCCCTGGCTGGGGTTTCTCCACCGTTTCTCCCAGCCCTTTGCCTGTGAACAGCCCCAGACACATCAGCACCATCATTTCCTATTTTTCTTTGCTTTTGTTCCTGTTCTAGAGGCCATCCCAGAGATGGGTGCTGTTTATACACTGGAAATTTGCGGATTTCTCTTTGTTTCTTTTGCTTTGGTTCCTTTTTCCCTTCTGCTTTTAATCGCTGGCCTTTGGCAAGGGCTGTGCTGAGCCAGACGAGCTCAACCCAAACCCTCTGAGCTCCTTCAGGTCCATGAAAATTGGGTGAATTCCCATCTGCTGGCCCAGAAGGATGGATTTGAGAGGGATGATGGAGATCTGCCAGGGCTGGGACTCCCTGCTGTGCTGCTTTCTCCACACAGGAGCGAATTCCCCCTTGCAGATCCTGTTGGAAACGGGGTCCTTTCGTCTTGGTTTGGAATTCTCAGGTGCTTTGGGTGAGGTTTTGGGATATTTTCTGTGTCCTGCTCATTTTCTGCTGTTTCCATGTGGGTTGGGGTCCCCTTGGCCCCTCTGGAACATCCTGGGCCCTACTTGCAAACAGCTCTGGGGGCCTTGGCAGTTCATATTTGGGATCTCAAAAATAAAGGAAAAAACCCCAATAATGATAACAATCACCCCAATAATGATAAAAACCACCCCAAATAATGATAAAAACCACAAGCCTTTTCCTGCTGCCTGTCCCTCTCCATCTCCATGTGTGGGATCACCATAATCCTTGGACACTGGGGTGTGTCCAAGTGGAGATCCATGTTATTCCCACACTCCCACCATCCTGATCCAGGTGTGACCGTTCAGGGGGAGAAATAACCAAACAGGGCAAAAAATAAAGAATAATGTAAAATTTCACTTTCTCCTGTCTTCCCAAACCAACACCTCCTCCAAAAAACGGTCCCAGAAAGCACCAATAAATCCAGATGCTGCAGGAAACATCTCCACCTTCTGAGTTTTGCTTTTTTTGGAAGGGTTTTCTCCGACGTTTTAGGATTTCATTGCTGGTTCCTCGCGAACATTGGAAAACTGGGATGCCTTGGCGTGCTCTGCTCCCTGGTAGGGTCTATGTAACACCCAGGAGCTGTTGTCTACATTCCAAAGAGGTTTAAATAAAGGATAAATCTATGTATACATATATGTTATAACGGAATATCTCCAGGAATTAACTGCCTCAGTAAAAAAACAAAAAAAAGAAAAACAAAAAAAAAAAGGAAGTCTTTTTTTGTTTTATTTTGGTTTTACACATTTTTTTAAGCTGATAAACTTAGAAGTAAAAAAAAAAAAAAGAGATTGTTATATTGTGCTGTTCGACTATTTTCCAACATGTATTTTCATATAATTTATATTTTTTAAAAGCGGGGGGGGGAAAAAAGTTTAAAAGTGAGATTTAAAAAAAAAAAAACCAAGGAAAAAGCAGGTGCTTTTTAAAAAAAAACCTGAGCTGAGGTAGCTTAGAGATGTAGCGATGTGTGTGTGTGTCCGTGTGTTGTGTCTGGTTCCGTTTGGTTTTTTTTAAAGGATTCAAATAAAAAAATAAAAATCCCTCCTCCATTGAATTCCTAGAGAAGGAGGGGATTGGTTTTGTTTTAATTGCTGATGCTGGCACATCATTTTGCTGGAGAGTTTTTTATATACTGTAGCCTTATTTCATATCGTATTTTAAACCATGTGAAATTAAAAGAAGAATAATTCCTAACCCTCGGTGTCCGTGTGATTATTCCTTGCCTTTCCTCTTTAGATTTGGGATGGAAAGTGGGAAAACAATGCAAAAATGTGGAAATTCCAGCAATTACTCTGTTTTTCCCATTATGGAAATTGGGGTTTTGTGGGAAAGAAGGGCCTGGCTGACATCGCAGCTCATGACGGGTGGTGATGCTCCCCATGGCACTTTGGGATCGTGGATCCACATTCCAGGCTTTCCAAATGCTCTTTCATCCCAAAGTCTCACTGGGAGCGTGGGATATCTGTGGTTCACCAGCCCAAATGAACTTTGAGAGTGGCGTTTCCTCAGCAGGATCTTGGGGAATGGGTGTGGCCAACTTCCAGATCCCGTGGCCAGCAGCAGGAAGATGTGCTGGGGATTTCCTCCTGGAGACCTTGGGCTGTGGCCCATCGGGAGGAGAAATCCGCCTCTGGACTCTCCAAGTCTTTCACCGTTGTGCTTCAGATCCTGGAAAAATACACGTTTGAATCCATTATGGAATATCCTGAGTTGGAAGGACTCACGACGAGTCCAACTCCCAAGCCTGCACAGGAATTAGGATGTTTTTTCCAGGGAATTTTAAGCTGGGTCTGGTGTTTCCTTGTCCTCACAAAGCCAGGAGGAAAACTGTGCTGTGCCCAGCTGGATGGGGCTCTACTGGAGCCCGAGGCTCTGGAAGTGGTGATTAATGAATCCGGCATCTGGGAGAGGTTCACAGACCAGGAGCTGATGCTTTTCCATAAGAGTTTGCGTGATGGGAAATTCCCAAGGGACACCACCAGTGACGCTGGATTGACTGAGTCAGCACGAAGGGGATCAGACACATCGTCCAGGAATGTGACGCTGGGATTTGCTGGATACCAGGAAGAGTGGACAAGTCACGAGGGGATCCAGGATAAGGAATTGTCTCCATTTATAGCAACTCATAGCCATGCAGGGAACAACATCCCGGGATGCTGAGGGATGAGGGTGGAGAGCCCTGATGGTCCTCACGGCAGCCAGAGCGTGGTCCCAGGACATCGCCGCATTCCCAAGGCTCAGCTGATCCCTGAGCTCGATGGAGGGAGAGGCTGGGAGGGCTCCCAAAGCAGGGACAGTGCCCAGCCCGCTCCATCCTTTCCCTGGAGCCGCAGAGCTCCAAGCAGGAGCGGGACTCGCCTTTTCCTTCGCCACTGGAGTGGCCACGGGCCCTTGATCCTGCCGCGGCTTTTTCATCGCAGCGGGAGCTGCCAGGGCTCGTGCTCGGCTGTCCTGGGAAAATAAACATCCAGCGCCTCCTTTCAGCTCCTTTCTGCTGCTTTCCGTTCCTTTCCCAGCGCCGCTTCCAAGGGCAGGAGCAGCCAAACCCCAAAGGGGTGAAGGTGCCCCAGCTCTCGGGGGTTTTCCCTCCTTGCAGAACCTGAGGATGCCGCAGGTCCCCGTAGCCCAAATCCCGCATTCCCCAGGGACTGCAGCCTGTGGAACAATCCCACTAAAAACACCCACGCACCTGGAGCTCCGCGGGAAGTGACGCCCATTAACGGCCTCGCGTTAATTATTAACCCCATTAACCACCCTGCTCCCCACAGAGGAAGCACCGGGGGGGGCACACGCAGCAAATGTGCCCCCCTTGATGCCCCTGCCCTGGCCCCACACCTCCTTGTCCTGAGGGTCTCTGTACCACCACCAGTCAGAATAAGATTTGGGATGGGGAAGTGGAGTTTGGAGATGGAGCCAGAGATTTTCCCATGGAAAAAACCATCACAGCCACAGCTCTGCACCGCCAAAATCCATCCCCTTTGCAGCATCCTGCAACCAAGCTGGTAATGAAAAAAAATGGGAATTTGGAATCGCAGAATATAATTATTCAGGTTGGAATTCAGGCGTCTCCAAGATCATCGAGTCCAACCGTTTTGTAGGATCATGGAATAAATGAGCTTCATGATGGAATTGAGCTGAGAGGAAGGGGTTTTCTGGGAGTGATGTCCTCCCCAGTAGGAAAGTCCTTCCTGGGTTGGGAATTGCACCTGGAGGTCGATTTTCCCGGTGTGTCAGCCCTGGGTGTTGCTGTGTGGCTGCTCAGGTGTGGGATTGAACAGAGCCAGAGTGGACAGGAGGGTTTTCCCAGACTACAGCATGTGATTATCCAGGGATGCACACACCCAGCAGCGCAGTGTGTCCCAAGGGATACCTGCGGGATGGAGGGGGTTTCTATGCTCAAAACCAGCTGGGAACGCTGTGAGCTGCTGCTCCGAGGAGAGACCAGAGAGGAAAAGGGACATTTCCAGGTCGATGTCTTGAAATGAGACATTGAAACTGGTGTTTGAGGGAAATCGGGATCGAAACAAGAACAGGAATTACCGAAGGCTGAACTGAGGGAAGGGCTCTCTGGAAACCCCTGAGACACCAGGGAGGTGGAAGGAGGCGGTGAACGAGGAGAGGGATGAATTGAAGGGCAGGCAGTGGAGGGATGCAGAGGTGGAAGGAGGAGGATGAGGTGCTGAGCAGCAGGTGATGAGCTCGGCCCCTTCCCAGGCGATGTTTTCTTCAAGATCCCTTCCAAGCCCAACCATTCTGCGATTCCGTGTGGGATGCGCACGCCCTTCCACACATCCCGCTGATGGTTCCCAGGCACAGCGAGCACCTTACATCCACAAAATGGGGATTTAGGGCTGCTGGGAGGCACGGGGACACTTTTGGTGCCCGTTCCCCCTCCCGGGCTGGGATGCCGGGGATGCCTTTCAGAGTCAGCACTTTCCGCTGTTTGCTTTCCTCCCCCGGCTCCCTCCCGCCGAGCCCCGGCCTCTGAACCTTGTCCAACAGCAACTTTCCATCTCTTCCAGTGGCCTTTCCCCGCTCCCGGGAGCGCGGCCGTTCCCTGGCCTCGCTTGAAAGGCGCTCCCACAATGAGCCTTTGTGCCAGCCTGCTCCGGAGGGCAGGAATTCAGGATTGCCGGGACACGGGGCCAAAGCGGCTGCGGCAGGGGCCGAGGGTCTACTGGGGAGCCAGGGGTGCTCCCCAAATTCTGCATCCCTGGGTGGGGATGCTCCCCAAAGCGTGGCATCCCTGGCAAGAGGATGGTTCCCAAGAGTCCCCGGAATGCTCCCCAAAATTCTACATCCATCAAAGGAGGATGCTCCCCAAAAACTTCATCCCTGGAGGGAGGGTACTCCCAAAGGTGCTGCATCCCTGGAGTGAGAATATTCCCCAAAATTCTGTACCCCTTGGGTAGGGATGCTCCCCAAAATTCTGCATCCATCAAAGAAGGATAATCCCCAAAATTCTGCATCCTTGGGGTGAGGGTACTCCCCAAGATGCTGCATCCCTGGGCGAGGATGGTCCCCAAAATTCTGCATCCCTCAAAGAAGGATAATCCCCAAAATTCTGCATCCTTGGGGTGAGGGTACTCCCCAAGATGCTGCATCCCTGGGCGAGGATGGTCCCCAAAATTCTGCATCCCTCAAAGAAGGATATTCCCCAAAATTCTGCATCCCTGGGGTGGGGGTACTTCCCAAAATGCTGCATCCTTGGTGTGAGAATGCTGCCCAAAAGTCTGCATCCCTGGGGTCAGGATGCTCCCTGAGCTGATGCATCCCTGGGTGAGGATGGTCCCCAAAATTCTGCATCCCTCAAAGAAGGATATTCCCCAAAATTCTGCATCCCTGGGTGAGGATGCTCCCCAGATCCTGCATCCCCCCCCGCCTGCAGCATCCTTCTGGGAAGGGAACAGGACACTCCCAGCCTGTTCATGCTGAACTGACCTTATCTTTTCCTTAAGACAGGCCTAACTTTTCCTTAAGACAGGCCTATCTTTCCATGGGGTGAATTTCCCAATTTCCCATCCCCTGAGATCAACTTGCCCTTCATGGACCCAGGAGGGCCTTTCCCTCCTCCTCCATGCCCATTGCTTAACTGCCTTCCCACATTCCCCTTCTCTTCCACCCCTCCTGCCATCCCAAACCCTCCACCCTCCTCCCAGGCTCATCCCTGGCACCCTCCATCCCACATCCTCCTGCTCCAGCTCCGGCACGGTGGAAAAGGCATGGCAGGAACGGTGCTGTGGGTTCTCAGCTCCGATTAATGACATTTCCCAGCTGGAAAGCTCGAGGTGAAGCGGGAGCCACGCAAGGCCTTGGCTCGGGGCAGACCACCAACGTGCCCACCACAGACCTCCGGTGAGCCTGCAGCTCTGAGCCCAAATCCAGGGGCTTGGAGCGAGCCAGGAGCAGGCTGGGAAGGCTGGAGGGGAGAGCAGAGCCTGCTGAGCTCCAACCCTGCCAGAGAAGGGGTTTCTTTTGGAGCAGGGAATCATCCGTTCCAAGGAAAATTAAAACTAAAAATCCCCACGTTGAGGTTTTTCTTTGGGGTTTTTATGTTTCTCCCCTTCCCTGGCCTGGTTGCCCCTGCAGAATTCCCAGCTGGTGCTGGCGTTGCTGTCCTCATGCTGGGGGCTCTGCTCCAGCGGGATCTGGCAGCAGGAAAAGGCTTTGCTTCCTGTCTGAAGGGCAGGAGGGGCCGGCAGGGATCCCCCAGTGGAGGTTTGGGATTCAGGATCTGTGACGTGGGGAGCTCTTGGGAAGTTTGGCCTCTTTCACCATCTTTGCCTCAGTTTCCCCAAGTGCAATCCCAGATCCCAAACCTTCCCTGCCTGCCTTAAACACAGGAACATTGAGGGTCTCTGTTTGGGAGTGGGATGGAGTGGGACGGGATGGGATGGGTTGGGNTGCTCCTTCCAGCCCCACTACCACTGTGATGTTTCATTTGTCCAGTCCCCTGAATCCTCAGCCAGGATCAACCCAGCATGGCAGAATAAACCCATTCCCACATTGCTGCCACCTTTCCCCACCTCTATCCCAGGTATTTCCCAGGAAAGTGGGATTTGGAACACTGGGGGACATCATTTGTGTTTTCCCGGGGATCCCCCTCTCTACCCTGAATAACTCCCTGGAAAGTGGGAAGGGGGACACTGGGGGATGTTATTTGGGGTTTCCCTGGTGATACCACACCCAAAACCTGGGAGCTGGGACCGTCCCCATGGGGATCAGGATCCTGTGGGAAGCCTGGTGGGATGCCCTGCCCAAACAGCTCAAGGCATTTGCTCCCTGAGAGCAGCCCTTGCAAGCGATTCTCTGTTCCCAAACACATCCCAAATGCTTTCCTAGGAACACAGGGAACAGCTGAGACATCAACACGGAGAATTAGAAATTAACCTGGGTAATTTGGGACCTTAATGATGTGCAAAGCTCTGCAGAGCCCCATCCAGCTGGATCCGTCCTGCTCTTTTGGGATCGGGGCTCAGGGACGCTGGAAACGGGGTTGGTGACAGTGGCTGCACCTTGGGGACAGTGAAGGCACCTGGGGGCACCGTGTCCCCATCCTGCACCCCAAACCCTGGGATGAGGTGACCCTTTGGGGCCTGGACTGAAGGTGTTCTGCAGCATCTGTTCCCAATTCCCTGCGAGCTCCTCTTCCCTCTGCACCCCCCAGTCTGGCCAAGTGGAAAGTCCTCGTTGGAGGAGAACTCCCCATAAATCACTGGGATCTGCATCACCGTGCTGGGGTTTCATCACGAAATCCCCCCCAAAAAAGAGCAAGAGGGGGAAATCTCACTCCCAGCAAGAAGCTGGCACAGCCCTGGTTTGGCTTTTCCCTCCTCCATGAGACCCAGCCCTGGCCCAGCTGCTGGCACAGGGTGAGATGGATGTTTATTTTCTCCCTTTTTTGGATATTTATTTTTCCCTCTCCCCTTTTTGGGATCCTGGGGTTGCTCCTGTGAGGTCCCACTTTCAAGGCAGAGCCAATTCCCAATGATAAAAATAGAAGGCAGGGGCTTCCTGCCAGAGAGGGAAAGAGGAGAAAGAGGGGATGAAATGCCAAATAAACGAATAAAAGTGAGTGAGTGGCACTCGCGGAGCTGCAGGAGGATTTGAGGATCCAAGGAGCTTCTGGCTGGGTGGGATCAACGCAGGAAAAGGGATCAAATGGAATCATTTTGTCACCATCCTTGGGTGACGCAGGGGAAAACCCCTTTGCTGGTGTGAAGCAAGGGATTTATGCCCTCCTGTGTGAATCCAAACCCTCCAGCCCCTTTCCCAGCTGGATTTGGAAATCTCTGTCACTGCTGACCTATTTAAAGGCAGCGCCAAACTCTGGTCTGGGACGTGCCCAAGGGTTTGGATCCCTCGGTGTCCGGGCTGATGTGGTTCCTGTGGGATGCCAGCAGTTTCCCAAGGTCCCCTGGGACCCCCAGCACCCACAGGTGCCTTTCCAAAGGGTGGGATGAGATGTGTGAGGTTCTGTTTGGTGCTGCCCTGGGATTTGCCAGGTTTTGGGAAGATCTGTCATGGAATCCTTGAGAGTTTGGGGTGGAAGGGACCTTAAAGCCCATCCCATTCCACCTCCTGCCATGGGCAGGGACACCTCCCACTATCCCAGGGTGCTCTCCAAGCCCCATCCAACCTGGCCTTGGACACTTCCAGGGGTTTAATATCCATGCATCCTTATCTCCCCAGTAAAACAAGGATAATAACCAAAAAATGATGCCTGGTCTCGTGGCTCTGCCGATATAAGTCTGATTTTGGGGTGAAAAAGCAGGAAATGTGAACCGGGAGCAGCAGGAGCATCCCAGAGCTGTGACAGCTTTTGGGCTCCAACAGCACCAATATTTACAGCCCAAGTGGAGGAGCTGCAAAATTGGCAGCAGTTCAGGAGAGAGCTAGGAAAATTATTGGAATGAGGCTCTGGGAGCTCCATTTCTCTCCCTGTGTGTCAGAACGGATTTATCCAACTCACAGGCTCCCTTCCTCCATGGGGAAGGGGAATTTGGCCATGGAGGGCTGAGAGGCAAAAACTGATCACCAATGGAGAGTGGCAATGAGGAAGGTGTTAATTGGTGAGGTTTGTTAAACTCAGAAGGGTTTGCTCGGGAATGCTGTGGCTTATATGGAGCCTGGGGCTCATTTTGGCTCCTCACCCCCCCAAATGTGTTCTGTAGCCCAAAGAAATCATTCCCTGCAGCAGGACACAGCAGGTCCTTGCAGGGATCCCGTCTGGATGCCAAGGCTGAGGTGCTGACAACAACCCCGGGATTTTCACACACGTTTTGGGAGAGTTTCTGCAGCTGAACCTTATTTTGTACCTTGGTGCCAATGGCAAATCCATCCTGGAGTGCTGCTGGACTGCTCGGGAGTCCAACATCAGAAGTTGAGTGTGGAGCTGCTGGAGTGAGGCCAGAGAGGCCACAGAGATGCTCCAGGGCTGGAGCCCCTCTGCTCTGGAGCCAGGCTGGGAGAGCTGGGGGTGTTCACATGGAGAAGAGAAGGCTCCAGGGGACTTCAGAGCCCCTTGCAGAGCCTAAAGGGGCTCCAGGAGAGGTGGAGAGGGACTGGGGACAAGGCCTGGAGGGACAGGACACAGGGAATGGCTTCCCACTGCCAGAGGGCAGGGATGGATGGGATATTGGGAAGGAATTGTTCCCTGTGAGGGTGGGGAGGCCCTGACAGAGGGTGCCCAGAGCAGCCCCATTCCTGGAAATGTTCAAGGCTGGGTTGGATGGGGCTTGGATCAGCCTGGGACAGTGGAAGGTGTCCCACTGGAATGATCTGAGATTTAAGGTCCCTTCCAACCCAAACCACTCTGATCCCACAATCCCTCCCTAATCCCAGGATTACCATGTTGTAGCAGTAGCAAAACGAGATTTTGCGTGTTTCCCTTCCCAACCACCTCATGCTGCACCAACCCAACCCAAAGTTGGTGCCCATCCCCAAAACCTCCCAACCTAAACCCAAAATTCCCGTCACAACCAGACAGGCCGGGAAGAGCTGGATCCGCCTTTGCCTGGTCACGGTGACTCATCAGCGATGGGGCTGTGCCAGCTGCTTGCTCAGCCAACAGCAAGGAGGGAAAAACTCCAAACAAACCCAACAACTCAACAAAAATCCATTTGCAGTTCCTCTCAGGAAGAGCCACTCCGTGTATGCACAACACTGGCAGGAAAACACGGTGCTCTTTCCATAGGAGCATTCCTGATGTCAGCCCTTCTCTGATAAAATTAGCAACGAGGAATGTGCAATTCCTACTGGGATGGCTTATGGAAGTGATAAACAGAAACAGAACAAACCCAGGTTTGTTGCGTGGATTTAGAAATCTCGGCAGCTGCAGCGCTGGATTCCCCCTTCATCAGCTTTGGGATTGTGGGAGAGGGGGAAAACTGGAGCACAGGCTGCTTCCAGAAGTGGCACATTTTAGTGAAATTGGTTTATTAAACAATTTGGGTTGTGATTCAGACTTGTTTAACCACACAGGAAAAGCTGAGAGGAATCACTTGGGGGCTGGTTTGTGCTCGCCCAGGGTTCACACGAATCTGCAAGTGGGGTGTCCCTCCCCAGTGTGGGGATGGAGATGATCCCTCGGAGATAAGGGCTGGATTAGCTCGGGGATCTGGGAACAATAAGAATTTGAGGGATTTAGCCCCAAAGCTTGCCTTGGCCATGACCAAAATGAGGTGGCACAGGAGGGACACCAGCACAGAGCAAGTGATTGTCCTCCAGCCCTGCATTTTGGGAGGACCCACATCCCTCCCTCTGGAGAGCACATCCCACCCAGCCTCCCAGCCCTGCTGACAATTTTCTCAGACATTCCTTCCCAGCCCTAGCACTCCTCGTTTGGGGTTGCTGTGACTCCAGAAATAAACACAGGAGGTTCTGCTGGGGGATAAAAATGCCGTGTGGTTTTCCCTGCCCGACTTCTGTGCACTCAGCTTCCAGATGCTCCGGAAGGGTCGGCTTTGGGGAGAGCAGCGATGATGTGGCCTGGGAAAAGCTGGGCTGCTTAAAGCCAGCCAGAGGGGTCCCAAAATTCCAAGCCTGGTGTTAGGAGCAGGAGCTGATGGAGCTGTGGAGAGAGGGGGTGGGCTTGGCAACGTGAAGGTGTGACGGGAAGGAATTGTGGTGTTCCATGGTCTTTCCTTGTGGATGATGAAGGTTTTCTGCAAGGGTGGATTTGTTCCAAAAACACCGAATTGGGATAATTCTCATCCTAAGAGAGATCAGAAGTGCTGACAAACGTGAGCTCAGTTTTGCCTTCCCTGTTTTCCCCACAGAACACTGGGAGCCACTGGAGACAACTCAGTTCCTGTTTGCTTTCCTTATCATGCTTGGGTGACATGGACAGGTCCAACCCAGGCATGTCCTGGTTTTTGCAGAACAAACCCTGTCCAGGAGCTCCAGCAAAATGACTGGCATGGTCTCTGACTCTATCCTAAAGCCCCAGCACCGGGATGGGATGGGATGGATCTTGGGGGACTCCAGCCCTGGGTATCCAGATGAGGAGTCCCACAGCCTCTTCCTGGGGGTGGAATCTCAGCCTCCAGTAGATGAGTCTTTGGGAACATCCCTCGGAAGGATGCCAGGGAGGAGACCAAGAGATCTCCTTGGGTAAAGCAAAGCCTGGAGCGGGAAAGCTGGTGACCAATGAATGGGAGTCCAGCACAGGGACTCTGAGCTGGGAAGATCCCAGCCTGCGAGCGGGGCTGCCTAACCCGATCCAGATTTCCATAGGAAATAACTCCAGGACACTTCCACCACAAACTATGCACTGCTGCTGCTTGGATGAGTCCGTACACCGTCATCCCGGGCTATTTTTTCCCCGTCCTCCCTTCCAAGCATTGTTCCAAGGCCGAGGCCGCTGCCACAGCCAGCTGGGTGCCCTGGGAAAGAACTTTCCCAGCACTTTCCCTCTCCCCAGGAAGGATATGGCGGAAAGCAGACAAGAGGTCTCGCCGAAGCCAGCGGGAAGCGCATGGGGGGTGTGGGGTTCTTCAGGAATGTGGTTCCGAGGAGGGAATGCTGGCTCTTCATCCCCATCACCAGAGGGACAAAGCTGGGATCCAGTTGGTTGCTCAGGCTCCACACGGAAGTGGGAAGCCAAAGCCTGGCTTGGAAGCCAGGATGGGGAAGACAATATCCATGTGCTTTCCAGGAATGAGGATGAACATGAGGGACCATGACCTCCAGCTTGTTCTCCTCTTCCCAGCCGGATACTGGGAGCTGTGGAATGTGTGCCCTGGAGTGCCAGGGCTCTGGCAGCTCCTGAGGCACTTGAGTGGCCACATGAAAGGAAAGCCTGAAAAAATCCTTCCTGGAAAAGGCAACAATCCCTCAATTAGACAATTTTCCAGGTGAAGAATGGGATTCCTGATAAGCTGCTTTCCATGGAAATTCTGGGACTGGCACCACAAAAGAGGGAAAGGAATCAGCACAGAAATACAAATCGTGTGGGAGTAAAGGCTTTGAGCTGAAAATATCAATTTTCTGGGGGTGGACAGAAATCAAATGAAATCAAAACATGTTTTGATCAGCTCTCCAAAAAATTCCAGGATCTTTTTCTCCCAAAGGCTCCTGGTACTGGAGTCTGTAACCCAAGGAGCTTTAGCAGCATGGCACAAGGGCTTTGGAGGCACCCAGAGGGAGGGAGGGACGGATGGATGGATGGATGGATGGATGGATGGATGGATGGATGGATGGATGGATGGATGGATGGATCTCCCTGGGAAGAAAGAGGTGACCCAGCCAACCTGACGAGGTTTTGTGGTGCAGGACGATGACACCGATGTATCCCAAGTAATTTGGTGTCCATCCAAGGCTTTGGAGATGCCTGAGAGAGATGGGATGGATGGATCCCTCTGTCTGGGTGGAGAGAGGAGACCCACCCAACCTGACCAGATCTTGCTGGAGCAGGGCGAGGCCATCAACAAATCCCAAATAATCCATGCACTTCCATGGGCACCTTGTTTCTCTGGACAAGGAGAAATCCTGTTTCCAGGAGCTGCAAACAGGGCCATCCTATGGGATTTTAAGGCATTTGGGGGTTTTCCCCACAGGTCCAGGCTGGCTGGGGTGAGGGCAGCAAGAATGAACTCCCTGAGCATCCCTTGGCCCCTCAGCAGCAGCTGCCTTGGCCTGGAGCCCAGGAAAGGATTTATAGGGACAAGAGCAAAGGATAAATTTCACCTCTGGATCGCTGACAGCTGGAGCTACCTGGAAGAGGGAACTTCCTTTTTAATGTGCTGTTATTGGAACATCTTTTGGAGAAAGAGTTTGGGGAGGAGGAGGAGTTTGGGGAGAAGAAGGAGTTTGGGGAGGAGAAGCAGTCTGGGGAGGAGAAGGAGTTTGGGGAGCTTGGGCATTTCCTCCTGGGGCTGGTCCAATGAATCCCACATTGGGAAAACTGTGAGCACAATCAGGATAACTGTGGGGGTGGCTCTAAGGTGCCTTTAGTGAGTGTGGTGGAGGGTTCCTAGGGGAGATTTGGTTTGGATTGCTTTCATCCCAGCTTTCCCACCTCCTGAAATCCCCCATCACCCAGGATTTGGGAGCAGCCAGCTGTGGTCTTGGAAATGGGAATGAAGGAAAGCAAATCAAAGTATAAGGAATAAAGTAAAGCTGTATTTAGTGATGCTTTTCCTGGGAAGGGATCGAAGTTAGCTGGGAATTGCTGCGGGGGAGGAAGATGCTGGTCCTGGCAGTGGCTTCCTGAATGTCTCCAGGACTTAACTGGCACATGGGGAGGAAGGAAAATGCTCTGATCCGCTTTGCTTTGCCTTTGCCATCACAAACCTCTCACTCCCAGCCCTCCCCATATCCCAGCAGTGGGTTTCCCGTGGAAGAACTCGGGATCTGAGCATGGAGAAATGCTCTGCAGAGAGCCGGAAAAACTGGGATCCGAGCATGGAGAAATCCTCAGCAGAGAGCAGGGAAAACTGGGATCAGAGCATGGAGAACCACTCTGCAGAGGGCAGGAAAACCAGGCTTGAGCATGGAGAAATGCTCTGCTCTGCCCTGCCCTGCTCCCATCCTCCTGGAGAGCCGACTTCCAAACTCCTGCTGGAAACGTGACCCCAGCTGCCCCGCAGGAATGAAGGGGTTCACCAGAGCTGGTACCAAAATTCCCCAAATCCCTGAGCAGCGTGGAAGGCCTGGATCTGAGCATGGTCCCTGGCATCAATCACTGTAATAGAAACCAGAGCTGGCTCTGGGCCCACCGAGTCCAGGCAGCCCCTGCCGAGGCGTTGGGAAATTCACAGGCTGAGAACGGGCAGGAAAAGAAATTCCAGGCAGGGCTTCAACTTTTTTTTTTTTTTTAATTAAGAGTAATTTCAAAATTGGGAAAACATAAAGGGAGTAAAAATAAAAACAGCAACAGCAAAACCCTCAGCGAGCTGCTGGGCCTGAACCTTCCTCCTCTTCCTCCTCTACCACCCTTTTCCCCCTCCCTGGATTCTGCTTCCCACTGCCTACACAAAGTTCAGCTGGGATGGTGGGAGCAGGGAGGAGAAAAGGACAGGTGGGACAGGGCTTGGAGCACCCTGGGATAGGGGAAGGTGTTCCTGCCCAAGGCGGGGAGTGGGACTGGATGAGCTTTCAGGTCCCTTCCAACCCAAACCATTCTGGAATTCCATGATCCCATGGAAAGCCCCTTCTGATCCAGTTGAGGATGGGTTTCATGGCTCTGGGGATCAAAGGGGGTTGGGTGATGTCAGAGCCACACCACCCTAGAAGACCTCAGTGAGTCCCGCTGTGATTTATGGTTGGACTCGATGACCTTGGAGGTCTTTTCCAACCAAAGTAATTCCATGATCCTGTGATTTCAGGTGACAACAAACATCTCATCCCAACCCTTTGGCCAGGAGAAGCAGAGATGTCACCCAGGGCGACAAGATTGAGTCTAAATCCTTTCTCCTGACCCTTCTCCATCTCTGGGCACCTCACATTTGGCCCTTTCCCACTTCTCCAGCTGTGTCAGGTGGGGTGAGCTCAGGTAAAGTTCGCTGCAAGGGCAGGGATCACAGGAAAACTTAGGAGAGAAGGATTCTCAAAACACTTAATGAGGTTTCACTTAATTATCTCCTCTCCCCTCTCTCTAGGAATTGGTTGGAAGATGATGGGGAGAGAAATCTCTCCAGAATTTTATTGGATGGTGACAAAAAGTGAAATGATTTTTTTCAAATTGGTGTCCAGAGTCATTTGGAGTCACTGGGATATTTTGGAGCACCAGGGCTTGACATCCAGACAAAGAAAATTGCAATCAGGGGGAAAAAAATCCACCCCAGCTCCCCCATCCTCCCTCCTGCAGCTTTTTCCCACCAGAAGAAAAGTTGGATGTTTTATAGAACTGTTTAATAATGTGATGACAATCCCAGCCCCTGCTGCAGCCTCAGGCTGATCCCTGGGGGACACTGAACTCCAACCAGCTCCAAACGCCCTGGTCCCTCCTCCTGGAGGAGTTTTCCATGTGGAGTGGGGGCATTTTCCCTTTTTCTTTACATTCCTGCTGGTTGGACATCACGCGTGGGGGTGGCACATGGAAATGTTACTGTAAACATTGGAATTTTTATTCTCAGAAATTCTCCTGCCAGCTCAGCTGGGCCAGAAGTTTTAGCACGTCCCGAAGATAAAGAGGGAAACTGAGGCACACAGTGCCTGTATTCCCAATGATGCTCCTGGGAAAAAAAGAAAGAGGGATTTCCCTTCTTTTTTCCTTCATCATCACCCTCTCCTTCCCAAGAATACGACAAAAAGAGGCTGGAAATCATCTGTTTAATCAGAGCTTCATTCTCAAAGCTGCCCTGGAAGCACAACCTCGTGTTTGCCTTATCCCAGCATCCCAGAGCCTCTCCAGGGACGGGGCCGTGTTTGTCTGGGATCTGAGAGGAAAAATGGGGCAAAACCCAACAGTTTCTGCCCCCACACGGTGGCGTTGAAAGAGATCTTCCATCCCAGATGGATGCAATTAGGGGCAGGCAGTGAGAGAAAATATTCCACAGGTGCTGAGGGACCTTTGCAGAAACTTCAGACGCTGCTTTTCCCAGCGCTCCCAATCCCAATGTCCTGAGTTATGGCTGTGCACAACCCAGCCTGGGGGTTTAGGAAACACTTGGATGGTGCTGGAGGAGATTTTATATTTTTTTCCCTTTTTATCTTTTGCTGCTTTTCCCAATTTTATGCCCAGCTCCATCCCAAAAATGTGGTTTTCTCAGATTCTCCCTGATTTTCACAGGTTTGATCCCAGACATGCAGCCAAGCACCTCCCTCTCACTGCCTTGAAATCCCTCCTCTGTCACTTCTCTCTTCTCCTGGCTTTGAAACAAGCCCATTTTGCCCCAATTATCCTACATGGATAAAAAAATCCCAAGTTTTTGCAAGGAAAGCACCGCAGGGAGGCTCCGGTCACTGCCGGCCGTGAGAACTTTTAGGAGGGAGTTTTTGACTTGGTTTGTTTGATTTATTTTCCCTTCAGTGGATGCAAAGGGAGTGGGGCAGCCTTGCTCCATGTGGAGAGCATCCCATGTGTCCACAGGCAGCAGCTTTGATTTTGGCCAGGATTGTGTGAAAACTTCCACGAAATTCCCTGTCCCATTCCCAGGGTACGAAGGGGAAGGCAGAATCCACCCCTGCTCCGTGCCTCAGTTTCCCCACCTTAAAACCTGTATCAAGAATAACTTCTCAGTGGGCTTTTTTTTTGGCAGAGGGGATCCCCATGTTCTTCATTTCAGGTCCAGGGCTCAGAGCTGAACAGCACCACTGGAAAGGATGGAAGAATGGGGAAAAACTACCAAAAAAAGCGGGGACAGGTTTTTCGTGGCCATGCGAACAGCCCAGCAAATTCCCAATTTTTGCAGGGCCAGGAGGAGCCAGTTTTTGTCCCTCCCAGTATTTTTAGCAGCTGCTGCCCCCGGTCACTCAGCTCCATGTCCCATTAAGGACTTTTGGGGACAATGCATCTTCCCCAGGGTCATTTCCTGCAGGCAGGGCCCTGACACCGGGAGCTTCTGTTTCCCATTCCCGCTCCTCCCGTGGCCTTTTGGGTCAGGGGCGCTGCTCCCCTTTCACCCCGGGAACAGGGACAGGGAGCAGCCTCCCCTTCCATTCCCCCATTGCTGCCCCGATGCCCCCATGAGGAGTTTTGGTGTTGGGATGAGCTCCTGGTCCCCGCAGGAGGTCACCCATGGGGGCACATTTGGTGACCTTTGGTCCATTGATCCCAAAGAAGGCATCATCGCTCCAGTGCTTGGCTGAGCCTGATGGCATCCTCCTTTCATCCAGGAATTTGGAATCCAGCAGCCAAATTTATCCTGAGTGTGGAGATGTGGGGCTGCAGCACGAGCTCAGCCCCTCATGAGCCATCAGAGAATCTCCACGGCAGCTTCCAGCAGCCTGTAGGAAACCCTGTGGATCTTTTCCAGTAAAATGGAGGGTTTGGCTTCCTATTAAAAGTGATCAGCTCTCCTCTTTCCAATGAAAAGGCTTTGGCAGCAGGATGAGGGAATCTGCTCCTCAAAGGAGCCGTGGGGATGGAGATTCAGCAGCAGCAAAGGTCATGGCCCGGGAGCTTTGGGGTTTTTACATGAAACCGCCCCAAAATGTCAGGAAAACTTCTTCCCCCTTGTCCAGTGTGTGGATTTCACCTCCTGACTTGTTGAGTATCCCCAGGTCAGGACAATCAGGCCCCTGTGGGCACCTCCAGGCTCGGGCTGGAGGATGGAGCATCCCTGGGAAATCCAGCGCGTGGTTTTAATTTTCCTCCTGCTCCGGAGAGAAAAGGAAGCCCGGAAGATTTATGGGCTCCCTGTTCTTCCTGCAGGTTTATAAATAGCCTCTCTCAGGTGCTGGGCACATGGGGGCTTCGGGGGAACACCGAGAGGGATCAAAAGCAGCACTGGGTCCCTCCCTCTCTCCCCTCTCCACGTGTCTGATCCCTGCTCCCATCCCCAGAGGGCCACAGCAACCTCTCTGCTTCCAACTGGAGATTCACGGGGATGATTTTGCTGCCTGAAATCCCGAAATCCCGAACCGAGCCCCCTTTGGAGCACCAGGAATTTCCCCGGCTTTGATGTTTGCCCTGGGAGGTTCAGGTTATCCCATTGCTGAGGGGGAGAGGGAGAAGCTCCAGGAGCCCCCAGGAGGGGACCCCGCCTCCACGGTGCTCACACTGCTAAAAGGGTCTTTGGGTTTTAGCATTAATTTTCACTTGAAAGAAAATTTATCATTTTTACCGAGCCATTTTCCCAGTGTTTTTTTTTAAACTCAAAGTTTTTTAGTTCTAAAAGAAAAGTTTAATTTGACAACGGAAAGTTGAACCCCACTCACAACCAACTGCTCCAGGAGAGGAAAGGACAGAGCTGGAGAAGGCAGAGGTGGCAGAGAGGGGGAAAGGGTTTGGAAAAAGTGAGGAAAATAATTTCTATATTTTTGTTCATTCCTCTTTTACCTTAATTTCCGTGTCCTTAATTACAGCATCCACATTCTTTGGGAGGCTGGAAGGCAACACTGGGCTTTTCCAGGAGCTGTTGAAGTGAATTCCCGGGAAAGGGAAAAGCTGATTATTGATACCAAGAAGTAAAAGCCTCTAAGGACCCTTTATAGAGAGAAAGTAACAACTTTAAAGCGCACAGATCTCAGGTTTTAAGTCACATTTCTGACTCTGGCTTTGAAACACCCCCCTGATTGCCCCCAAAACGCTCAAGGTCACGAGGACAAACCTGGCGGAGAGGCCACCTTTTGGTGAAGCCACCACCACACAAACTGCAACCCATGGGTGGGCACAGAACTCCCGAAAATCCTCTTGGGGAAAAGCCCCGGCTGCCTCTGGAAGGTGTCGTGCAAGAAAAAAGCTCAGGCATGGTTTTCCGCCGAGTTTTTAGTGCTTTTTAGGGAAAGGGGAGTTTTCCCCCAATATTTTTTAGGGAAAGGGGAGTTTTCCCCCAGTGCTTTTTAGGGAACAGGGAGTTTTTCCCCAATGTTTTTTAGGGAAGGGGGAATTTTCTCCCAATGCTTTTTAGGGAATGGGGAGTTTCGCCCAATGCTTTTTAGGGAACAGGGAGTTTTCTCCCAATGCTTTTCAGGGAAAAGGGAGTTTCCCCCCAAGGCTGAAGCTGTAACCGGGAATATTTCTCCTTCCCTGCTCCCAGCAATTATGACACGATCCTTATCTCCCACCATTAACGGGAGTTACGGAGCAAACACAGCTCGGGGCTAATCCCTGTCCTGCCCTGCAGCACCCGGGGACACCCCAGCCCAACCCAAGATAACATTTTCCATGGGGAAACAGCTCCCAGAACGGCTGATGGTAAAATTGTGCCAGGATTAACCTTTCCAGACCCCTCTCGGAGCTTGGAAAGTGGTTGGGTATTTTTTTTCTCGGAGATGTCAGGCCCAGGAATAAATAGATGAGAGAAGTTTTCCAGCACTCGATGATTCAAATCTCCTTCCCGTCCGCTTACAAAGGGGTTTTGGGGTTTTTTTTTTTTGCAGATGCCTTTCTTGATTTCAGCGCAGATTCGCAGCAGAGGGGCTGGAAATGGAGGATTCAAACTCTTCAGTAAACAACGCTGCTCCACACGCGCTGGGAGAAGATTTCCAGGTGATTTAACTCCACCAGCGTCAGCAGGGATGGACACGAGGACGGAAAATCCTCGTCAATGGAGTTGCAAAACGAGCAGCTGCTGGTTTAAAGTCACTGTTTTACTACCAAATGATGAAACAATGGCTTTTTAACTAATTAGTGTGGTTTAAATCCTTTTTTTTTTGCCCGAGCACCGGAGTCTGAGCCACCCTGGCAGCCCTCCCCACGGGGCTGGTTCGGAGGGGCAGGGGCACCTTTTGGGCTCACAAATGAAGGAATCCCAGACTTCCCAGGGAAAACAGGCTCCAACACTCACCGGACTTCCCACTCCTCGGAGCGCTGACTTCGTGGCCAGCTGGATTTAAGGGATTTGAGCACTTGCACGACTCCCGCCAGGCCCCACAGCCTCTGCCCGCGCTCTTTGGGGCGGTGTCTCCTGTGTTTAGCAGAGACGTTTTCCAGGCTGACATTATCCCTGGGGCTGGCCATTCCCACCGTTCCCACCATTCCCACCGTTCCCACCATTCCCACCATTCCCACCATTCCCACCGTTCCAGGTGCCCCAGGAATGGGCAGAGCCCCTGAGCCCTGCTACCAAACCCCCTCCCCAGATCTCATCCGTGTGTTTGACCCCACCTTGGCAGAGCCCAGGAACAGCCCCAGGGAGCAGCTCCAGCCCTGCCCACCCATCCAGGAGCTCCAGGATGTCCCCAGCAGCAGCTTTGGGCTGCTCTAGCCTCACCCCGAGGAGCTCCAGGGAACTCCAGCCCTCCGGAGCCATGGTGTGGGAACAGGGATTTGATCTGGGGGATGTGTTTAATGCCCTGGCAGGGATTAGGCTGGAGCAGAGCTAAGCCTGGCCTGGCAGGGGTGATGGAAAGCAGATGCCGCCCTCGTCGGCTCTCTGGTTCTGAGGGCCTGCAGGGAAAAGCAGGATCAGGAGCAGTTCCTGGAGGTTTTGTGGTGGGAGAGCATCCATGGAAGCTGGAGAGGAGCGGGGGAAGGCAGAACCCCCCAGGAATCAGGAAGGAAGCAAAGGGGGAAAGGGAAATAGAGAGAAAAGGGCACGGAGGGATGGGGCCGAGGCGCCAGGACAAGGCGCCGGCTCCTCCACAGAAGAGGCTGATGGAGCAGCACTTTCCTTGTTGGGAGCAAAAATTTCCAGAATAAATCAGTGTTTTCATGCTCTTCCCTGTTTCCCTTCCGAAAACGATGAGTTTCCACTTAACCCCAAAGCCACTCCCCTTCCCCACAAAGCCTGTATGGCAAACAGGGCCTTTTTTAGGATAATTCTTATTTAATCTGAGCATCTTCTCTTTTTTTGTAAGTCAAAAAGGAATCTTACAAAATTGTGCTTTAAGTAAAATAGCTAAAAAGAAGCCATGGAAAGGGTTGTGTATTCTGTATAATTTCCTGCATTGCCGGTTTTTTCTGTCTCCCAGGATAAACTCAGGAGTCAGGGAGCTCCTGCCTATTTCCACTCCCTGGCTGTCTCCAGCCCTGGTGAATGAACACTGATTTATCCCAGCAGGAGACCCTGACTGCAGCCTGGGAATGGGGGATGGAGCAGCTCTGGCCCCGCAAAGGTGAGCTGGGAAAAGCTCAGCTCCTTCTCCTGGCGCTCCCACAGCTGCAGTTGTCTCTGCACAAAGTCTGGGTGATCTATTAAACCTCTCAAATCAGGATTTAATTTAGTTTTAATAAGACAGTTTGGAGATGTTAATTAAATTGAGTTATTAAAGCCACATGGGCTGGACTTGGCTGATACATTTCCTTCTTTATTAGGTCCATTAAAAAATAAGGGAAGATAGAAGGGGGGAAAAAAGAAACGTTTGGATGCAGCAGCACATTCAAAGAGTTTCTTTTTCCTTTGTTGAATTAAACATGTGGAGATGAATAAACACCAAAAACCAGGCAGGTGAGCTTGAATCCTCCCAAGCTCAGCAAGGCTTGGCTTAAGGATAAAGCCAAAATGATGAAATCCCTTGAACCCAAGTGTCCAACAGATCTCTGCACCCTTAATCCCAAAATTTCCTCCAAATTCCATCCCCACTGCTGGGTTACCAATGGGAGCGATGCTGGAGCGATGCAGCCACACAGCATTCCCACCCATCCATCCACACTCCAGCAGGGAAAACTACAGGAATGCAAGTTTTTATCATTTTACTTAATCAGATTTTTCCTACCTCTGGCAAAAAATGCTTCTGGGAATGTCTTCGGTGGCAGGAATTGTCAGGGTGATTGGGTTAAGCTGAAGAAAAACTCCCATGTGCCTCAGAAATGACAAATACTTTATTAGCTGGAAGTGTAAGCAGCTCTAATTAGCTGAGCAGGCCTGAGTTAATTGATTTATAAGCTTTGGAGGATGTAATGCACTGGTGAGACAATCCAAAGGGTCCTGGGGAGGAAATCCATCCTGCACTTCCCGAATTATCCCATTCTTTATGTCTGGGCTGAGCACAGAGAGCTCCTGGCCCTGCCCCAGGGGCTGCAGAGGATGGAGAACCCACCAAGGCTTTATCCCATCTGTCTCCTACTTTACTCTGGAATTTCTCTGGGATTTCTTCCTTTTCCAAAGCCTCTCTGGCTGTTGTTTAGGGTGCATCAATGCTGGCAGCTCACGTCCCCTCCCTGACAATGACTCCTGGCTGATGATGGTCCTTCTCCACCCTTTTTTGCTCAGAGCATGGGTGGAAAAGGATCAGCAGCACCACGGAAAAATCTTGGGGATCTTTATATCCACCAAAGCTGGAAAACACAAGGAAACGCTGGAAAATAACCCAAGACCCCCTTCTTTCCATACCTGTTCCCTAAAAAGAGCTTTGTGCTGAATTTCTGATGGCTCCCAGGGCAGACCTCTATGCTGGCCCCTTCTTATGAGAATTAAGCTCTAAAAAGCCAGAATTCTATTAAAAAGTGCATTAATTAAACTTATCCCTTGTGCCATGCAGGCGTTCACTCTTCCAGGGTGGAAGATCCTTAATCCCAATGGAATTTCTGGGGAAATGGAGGCAGGAATGGGACAAGTTCTCTGTGGATGCTCCTCGTGCCTGGCGGCACCAAGATGTGATGGATGTGTTCCCAAGGATGCTGGATTTAAGCTGAACATCTCCAGAGCCAGGTTTTGCAGGAGCAGTTGGAGTTCCACAGCCTTAAGCTGGACTTTTTCCAGCCTGCTCAGAGCCACCAAGGATTCCTGTCGATGTCCCTGTTCCCTGTGGATGTGGATAATGGGGAGATGCCACTCCCCTGTGCACGTCCCCTCCTCCCATCTCAACAATGTTCTGCTGATCCTGGTTCCTCACAGCCTGGATGATCCCGGAGGGAATAAAGGGGGAAAAGCTCAGGGTTTGGGGAACTTCCTGAGAGAGCTGGTGAGGAAAGGACTTGGATTTTCGCGGTGTGGGAAGAGGGATGTTCCAACAAAAATGGATATGAAAGGGTTGGGGAAATCTGAGGAGGGGTTTTCTTTGGAATCTCAGAGATTTCCAGGGGACTTGTTTCCTTCCTCACCAGAGGAATGTTTGATTAAGAAAAAAAAAGGAAATTTCTTGGTTTTAACACCTAATTGTAAATTTCTGCCCAAAATTCCCCCATTGCAGGCAGCCCCTGAGTGCCCAGGCTTTGCAGCCCTGTTTGGCAGCTTTGGAGTTCTGCAAATCCTGCCCATCCCATTCCAGCCAATATCAGGGATCACTTTCCCTCCTCCGACCCTTCTCGCTCTTCTTTCCCCCATCCCGCGCACAGGGAGCCGCCACCACCTCTCCTTTGGAGTGGAATGAAGAATATTTTATGGGAATATTGGAATGCCAAGCTGCCTTTGGGCCAGAGCTGCTTCCAGCTGAGGAAGGGAAAAAAGGGGAAAAAATGTATGGGTACTTGTGGGATTCATCCACCAATTTCCCAGCTTTGAAATGCCCACAAATCCATGTCCTTGGCTTCTTCCCACCTTTGCTGTTCAGATCTCCTGTTTGTCCTCCTCCCACATGCTCAGAGCTCTCCTGCTCCTCTCAATCCCTTGACAAGAAGGAAAACCCATCCTGTAAATGACACATCCTTCCCCATCATGGGCAAAAATCATCCCTCAGAAAGCTTTGGATGCCCCTGGAGAACTGATCTCCTCTAAATCCCTTTTCCCATCAAATCCCTGCAGTGATCCTGTTTATCCTGGAGCTTCATCATGGCTTGGAGGGCAGCAGAGCTGCGTTTGGGATCTTTTTATAGGAAGGAAAATTGTCCCATAAATGATCCCTCTTCGCCTACCATATGGGTAAAAGAAATCACTGATCCTGGAAACATTCCATGGAGCCATCTGGAAACATCTGTCATGGATTCTCCAGGTGATTCTTGCCATACCTGTGCTGAAGACACTTTTGCAAGAGCTGGAGCATGATCCTAAGCATTCATAATCGATGTTTAAAACAAATCGGTGCTCTCGGGGAGCAGGAATTGCAGGGCCAGATGTGGGGAGGCTGTGGCTGGGCAGATGTTCCTCCAAAGCCTTGGATGGGGCTGGGCAGATGTTCCTCACAAATCCTTGGATGGGGCATGGAGGTGGTGCAGGGTGGGATTTGTGCTGGCAGAGCTCAGTTTGCAGTGCCTGGAGCAGCTCTGGCAGAGGAGGGAAGAATCCCAGCCCCAAGGAACTCCAGCCCACGCTGGCACAGGCCATGGGTGGATGTTTGGATCAAGTTCACCAGCTCCACTTCACAGACAGTGACAGCCAGACGTGGGCTTTCCATGGAAAATATTTTGCTTCAGAGTTAAAATAAAATTAAAAAGTGAAAACTAAAATCTATTTTTTTTCAATATTTGTTTTCCTTAGGAGGTCTTGTCCTGCCAAAACCAACACATCCAAAACCATTCTGGGAGCTGTTTGATCCCGTCCCTCCCAGGGATCAGGGAAACCTGTGGAGTGCATGCGCCAGCCTTCAGCTGGGTTTCCATCCTGGTGCAATTCCCAGCAAAGGGAATTCAGATCCTTACATGAAGGCTGGTGTGATCCCACAGCCTCCTTTATGTGGGATTATTCCTGTTATCCATCTCTCTCTCCATAAATAATGTTATCAATGACCTAACAAATTAGACAGCACACAGGATTTTATTTTTTCATTAAATATTGACTAACAGGAGCTGCACGGAAATTTTTAAATTTTTTTTCCTATTTTGGGGGAAAATAATCAACGTTTGCAGGCAGCTGCGCTCTCCAGATGTCCCAGTGCCAGGCGAGCCGAGCAAACACTGAACTACCCAAAACAACACTGAAAAACCCCAAAACCTTGGGCTGAGCTCTGGGGTAGGAAACATCTGGAACTCTGTTTGCCTGGCCTGTCAGGGGCAGATAAAGGATAAATGTGGAGTGACAACCGTGGGCTCTGCACATCTGCCAGGGCTGCAGGTGGGATTTCGGGGGGAATTCTCCCTGGACGGGCCAAGACCAGGAAAAACCCACACAAACCTTGCAGCTCCGTGAGTCAGGGCCATTGTTTGTTTGCACGTCCGAGGGGAAAACACGCCTCAAGTTCCTCCAGGGATGGATCGAGGCCGCGAGTGACGTCCCCACCTGGAGCGGGGCTGAGGGCTGGGGACGGGCAGCAGAGATAATGATTTATCCAGTTTGGATTAATGAATGGCCTGGGCTGGGGGTTTCCTGCAGCACTGGCTCCACCCGGCTCGTGCAAGGGGGAGATTAAGGCTGGCAGGGTTCGTGTTTGCCTTGGTTCAATTCCCGGGGCAGGCACGGCTCCGGGCTCGGGGGGCTCCCCAGGGTGGTGGCACGGGGTAGGGCTGGGCCCTGGGGTAACCTCTGCAGAATGTGGGGTTAATGATGGCTCTGTTCAGAAAAACAGTGGGAAATGGGGGTAAATCATCCCCTGTGCAGGGCAGAGAGGCCGAGGGTGGGGATGGGCCACCCTTCTGCCCACTCTGCTCAGAGCAAACCCAGGGGTTGGTTTTCCTCTTTTCTGCAATTTTACCCTTTTTCTGCCCACCCTGCTGGTCACAACCTGTTCAGAAAAAAAACTAGGAGTGGGTTTGCCTCCTTTTTGCAATTTTTCCCCCTTCTGGCACGAGGAAAACACCTTTTCCCTCTGCCTTGGCTCTCCCTCTGCCGGGACAGCACCACACTGAGGGCTGACGATCCGTCACACTCATCCACCCACCCGAGCAAGAGCAACTGGAACCGGGGTCTGGTCTGATTTTCTTGCCACACCTTTTCCCATTAAACACCAAGTTCTTTTTTGTCAGCCTGAACTGAAACCCTGCAGCAGAGAGGAGCCCAAAGCCCATCCTGTTGTGGCCCAGCTCTGTCACAGAGGTCACCGCAAGCTCTTGGCAGCCCCAGCTCTGCCCTTTGCCAGGGCTGATTTACCTCCCCCAACAATAAAAACTATTTGGGAAAAAGGTCTCTGCTGCTGGAATTCCACACACACGATCAGCACAGAATGGAGATTTTTTTCCCACTTTTTAAAATATTAAACACATCCAAGACTTGCCTGTGTCAAGGCATGGCCATGGCCTGCTGAGCTACAACACTGCCTGTTCTAGGAGACAAAAAAGAATCCATTTGGGGCCCAAATCTGAGCCTGGACATTGTTTCAGGGTCACAAAGTGTTTCAGGGAGGTAGAAGAACTTGAGAGAGCCCAGGTTTTATCGCCTGAGCAGTCCCAGGACAAACTCTCCAGGGTTTGAACCTGACTCGGTGGCAATAGCAATAGGGTGTCTTAGAGCTCATCCTGGGTTAACCCCACTATTCCTAAACTTCAGAGGCTTTATGGATTTGCTGGATCCATCCCAAGCCACTGTCTATGTCCCTGCTGGAAGGAGAACCAGAATCATGTGGAGGTCTCCGAGGAGGGGCCGGGCCTGGCTCCGCCCGAGCGCCGTAAACAGGAAAGCGCGGAAGCGAGGAGCGGAGCCCGGCTCATCCAGGGCTCCGGCACACAATGCCGGCCCGGAAAGGGGGATTATAAATACCCGGGGTCAGGGCCGGGCTGCGGGAACAATGGGGAGTGGGAGGATGGAAAAGGCTGGAGGGGACGAGCACAAGGCCAAGGCCACCCCGTCAGGCAGCGACGCAGCTCAGCCTCTGGGGTTTGCGGGTGCAGCCGGTCCCTGCAGGGTGCTGGGGCTTGTGGGGTGATGCTATTCCCAAACCACATGGTGAACCACCAGAAAATCATGGAATCCTGGAATAGTTTAGGATGGAAGGGCCCTTTAAAGGCTGGGCTCTCTGCAGGGTTGGGTCGTTGGGTGTGAACTGGGAGCTGGGGGTTGGGTTTGGCAATTGCAGCTCCCTATTGCCAGATTTGGGGCTCCCACTCCCCAAAAAGGGCTGCATCCATCCATGGATGCTGGTCGGTTGTGGAAGGGGCCCGGGGGGCCCAGTGCCTGGCTGGGTTTAAGATCCCACCAAGGTTTAACTCTGAGCATCCCAACAGGCTGGGGAGGAAGGGTCCCACCTCCTGCTCCACCCCGAGCCTCCCAGCGCTTCACAAGGACACCCTAAATTTATCTGGGATCTCCATCCCTGGGAGTGTCCAAGGTCAGGCTGGACAGGGCTTGGAGCAGCCTGGGGTAGTGGAAGGGGTCCCTGCCCATGGCAGGGGTGGAACAGGATGAGCTTTGAGGTCCCTTCCAACCCAAACCATTCCAGGATTCTCTAGGACCTTACATCATTAAATGGAGGGGTTTGGGAGCTGCTCATGGATGATGTGGACAATGGAATTTGCTCTTCCCAACCCGACTTTTCTTTTCCCAAGCATCCCATGGGATTATCTGTGCCCGTTGTGGACACGGGAGGCTGTGATGCTCCCCCGCGGCCTCCTCCAGCCCCCAGAGCCACCTCTGCTCCGTGCTGATCTGAAGACATCAAAGGAAGCAAAATCCATGGACAGATAAACCCCAGAACAGGGAATGCTGCAGCCCAGGCTCGGGGGGAAGGTCAGTGATAGCCCAGCAGCAGCACCTCGATAACCAGGTCAGGGCCAGCAAGAATTCCAGGAAACATCTTGGCTGCTCGGGAGCATCGGGATGGCTCTGGAAGGGAGCCCGGCCCCAGCTCGGTCCCGGCACAGGGATGATCAGGAAGCTGCTCCGCTGGGAGCTGCCTCCCATGGCTGGAATTCCTGCATGTGCACGGATTTCCCACTCTGGAGAGGCACTCTGGGAATGTCACCATCCCCTGGGACTCGCACTCCTGCTGGAAGGGCTCCTTAACCACTGGGTGTGACGTGGTTGGAGCATCGCTGGGAGCAGCACAGGAATGTCCATGAATGTGGCCCCGGGAATCCCCAAATTTAGGTCAGAAACAGGGTTGGGGGTTGCTCTGCTCTCTGGGTTTGCCCTCCCCCCATCACTGCTCCCATAAATATCCCATTTCCCGTCTCTAATCCTTAATGGTGTCCCCGAGGAGACGCCTGAGCTCTTAGTGCTGTCCCCTGGGAATGCACGGGGATGGTTCGGGAGGGGCAGAGGCTGCTGGAGGCGCAGATACCACTCTGGAATGACAGATGATGGCTGGGATAACATCTCCCGACATCTCTCCTCAGAAACATCCCTGTTCCGGGGCCTGGAACACCCCCAGACCACTCCTGGACAGCCTTCCCTGCCTATTAGCTACGCTGAAACCCAAATATCCAAGGGAAGAACGGCAGGAAAAGCTGTTCCCTTCCTCATTTCATGGAAAAACCAGTTTTAAAAATCCCAGGAGAAATGATTATCACTGTTCAGCCCCAGCTGTCAGGAGGGTCCTGCAGCCCCCGGGAATTATCCACTGCAGGAGGGTCATTGAGAGCTGAATTCCAGCCTGGGAAGGGGAATGACATCCATGCGAGTTGTATTGATCCCAAATCACTTTGAACAGGTACAAATGTGCCCAAAATATGGATTATAAATAGAATAATGATATTGGCAGCTGCAAATGGGCTGAAACGTGTGAGATTTGCTGTTGCAGGAGACTTGGAGGAGCCTCTGCATAAAAATCCTCCCAAATAACCGCTGGAACTTTATTTTTTTTTTTTTTAGTTATAATTTTTTGGAAGGGATTGAGGGATGCACAAGTGATTTTTAGGGCACTGGGTATCGTGGTGAGCACAATAAGGAAAGCACCAGCATCACTTCCAGCACTTTCTGGGCCCTCTAGTGGTGCTGCCTGTGCTGAGGGTCAGCTCTGCTTCCCAAAATAACACCCAAAATCCCAATTTCAACACTTCCCTCAAATCTATCTTCCCTCAAATAAGGAGGAAAAGGCCAAATGGCTCCTTTTCCCTTTTTTTCTTAAAGCACACCTATGGGAAGAGGTGTGAATCCAACAGGTTGGGATCTCTCTACTGCACTTTTTGAACCAAAACCAGGGAGTGAAACTCATTTTAAAATTGGAAAAAAGCCTTTGGAAAAGCTGAAGGAGGAGAGGTGCAGCAGGAGGGGAAACTGGGCTATGCAGGACTGGCCTCTTTTCCCAACCTTTACTTTTCCCACTTCCCACTTCAAAGGAAAACGATGTTCCTGGGAGCTTTGGAAGCTCCGAGGGATGAGGGATTTATGAGTTTCTTTCCAAGCCATGTTTCTAAAATAAACAAAGGTTGAGTTTGGCTTCAAGGGGCAAAATATTTGAGTTTTATTTCCTGCCTGGAAGCTGCAACCGGTTTAACAAAGGGGAGAGTGGGAAAAGATGACTTGGAAAACACCTTCCTTGGGGATTTGGGAGTTAAATATATGATGGATATTAAATATAGGAGATATATAAAATAGATGCTAGATATTAAAGATCTATATAAAAATTGACATATAAATAGATAATAAAATCTTCCCCCTCTGCCACCCTGGCCATTATCTCCTATCCCAGTTTTTCATGGGAAACACCAGATTTTTAAGGATGGCATTTTTTCCCCCAAAATAGCTGTTTCTAGGTGTTGCAGAGCAGAGGCAGCATTTCTAGTGTGTCCTGGGAAAGGATTTGGGGGGGATTTCTGTGCCTATTCCCTTCTGGCATCTCCACAGTCTTGGGCAGGGGGTAGGAGAAGAGGCTGCAGGGCCATTTGGTTGGATATCCAAGGGAATAACTCTCATGGAGATCTGCAGTCCATCCTCAGAGTGGCTTCCCAAAAAAGTCCTTCATGCCATATGGAATTACCAGCCTAAAATCCCTCTCCCATCTGTTTCCCACCCTCTCCGATGTGGAGGGGTTGGGGATAAGCACGTGGCACGAGCTGGGTCAGTCCTCAGCAGCTTCTCTGGGTCTGGAGGGACAGGACACAGGGAATGGCTTCCCATGGACAGAGGGAAGGGTGAGATGGGACATTGGGAAGGAATTGTTCCTTGGGAGCTGGGCGAGGCCTTCCACAGGTTTCCCAGAGCAGCTGTGGCTGCCCCTGGATCCCTGGAAATGTCCCAGGCCAGGTTGGATGGGGCTTGGAGCCCCCTGGGACAGTGGAAGGTGTCCCTGCCCATGGCAAGGGTGGAATGGGATGGGCCTTGAGGTCCCTCCCAACCTAAAGCACCCTGGAATTCCATGATTTTCTTTTCTTGGTTCCAAGCCTCCCTGTTTCCCCGCTCTGTGTGGACTGGGAAGGACTCAAGGTACCCCCTAATCCTGGGACAGGGCTGTGGGGCTGGGATCCCAGGCTGGATCCAAATCCGAGCTTTCCAAAGCCAAGGCTGTCCTTGGGTTGTTTTGGGAGATATTGAAGCTGCAGAGCTGAGGGATTTGGGAAGGTTTGGGTTCAAAATGTATTTTTCCAAGGGGTGCTCACCAGTGCTGGGATCCAAAGGGCTCTGTGCAGGGAATCCTCAATCCAGCACCCCCCAGCCGAGCCCTTTGGAATGTCCTGGGCTGTGCTGACCTTCATTCCCTGGAAACATCCAAGGCCACCTTGGAGCGGGTTCTGAGCAGCCTGATCCAGCTGAAGATGTCCCAGCTCAGGATTTCATCTTTGCTTCCAACCTGGAGGACCCCGTTTTTCCAGGATTCTGTGGCCGTGCAGGGGGGTGGGTGATGGTGCTGCATTTCCAGGGGAATTCTCAGGATGATTCCCAGGATGGCAGGAGCTGGGGAGGCAGCAAAGGACACCCAGATTTTTATGGATTTTCCCTTCTCTGGAGGAGGAGGCAAGAGGTGGAGAAGGGAGGCTGAGGAAAATGGAAGAGGAGAGACGGGAGCTGGGATGCTGGGAAGCAGCAGCTGGAGCAGGAGGGGGATCAACATCCCCACTTTTTGGGATAAAGCATTCCTGCTTCCTGCTGCCTGGAACTGGGGGCTGAGTCAGCATTCCAGGGCTGAGTGTGAGGGTGGAGGTGCTGTCCTGCACCTCCTCCCTGGATCTGGGAATTTGGGAGGCTCCCAGGTGGGATCTCCTGCCTGCAGGAAGCCCAGGATTCCTGCTGGGATCTGAGGCACAGCGAGAAGCTCAGAAGTTTGGTTAAAATGGAAAAAACGTATGGATTTTTCCATTTTCAGGTGAAGTCTCCCCATCTGCCCCCACACCTGGACACAGCCCGGCCTCTGGGGGTGGGGCACAGGCTGCTATGAAAAAAAACCAAGAACTTTTTCCTTTTTTCCCCCATTTTTCCAAGGAAATGCTGCCCAGCTCAGCTGTGCCTCTGGCCCAGCATCTCCACTGGAGCAGAGATTTTTTGGGAAAAGAGCCCAAATCCAGAGGTTGCCAGGATCTCTGTGGGGGCAAAGATGCTCCCAGTCTCACCTGCTTCATTTTTTAAATTATCCGAGGGTTTCTTTAAGGAGGTGACTCCTCAGGAATGGGGTCTTTGGGAGAAATATATAGATAAGAATACTTATTTATTATTTATTAGTATTTATTTAATATATATTTATTCAATATATATTTATATATA